>OY720452.1:33453805-33458805 GCA_963082715.1 Harpalus rubripes | reverse complement strand
CCGACCGAATTTTGCCAGAAGTAGCCGAAAAATTTATAATGTAGCCAAAGAAGTGAAATGTAGCCGAAAAAGTGAAATGTAGCTGAAAACTATACTACGGAAATATATATATATATATATATATATATATATATATATATATATATATATATATATATATATATATATATATATATCTATATTCTAGGTTATAATGCTTGGATGGAATCAGTGTGTAGCGGTACTCAGGAGTGAGTGCAGGTCCGCCTCGCTGAGATCATCACGTTTATATTATCGTTGTGGTTCTGAAATAGTATTGGTCGACATAGAGTTTGCCAGAGATACTACCCCGCGACATCAGAAGTGGGATTCGCCTGCGATCCACAATATTGTATGTGGGTTTGTGTTCTGTTGGTGAATTATAAAGTGAAGTGTAGGGCCAAGCAGATTAAGATGGAAAGGCCGTCTAGCAATTTTTGCAGGTTTTCATCATAGGGCATTGACCAGTAAGAAGGATTCCGTCTGTGCCCCACCCAGAGAGTGTTGACGCAATTACAAGAGCTCGTTAAGTAGAACCGTGAGTAATGAGTACTGAATTTATGTTAAGCGGTCTTCCAATACTGGTAAGAGATTTTATTACAAAGCTCAAGATATCGTTGTGAGTTATGTTGATGGCACTTGGGTTGCTGTTGTAATAAAAGCAATTCGGTCAGTTGCTTGCTGAGAAACGAGAGACGAAGTCGAGTTTGTTGTTTATAATATTGTGATGGCCGATGATCCGGATTATCGATCTCCATATATGTTATTTAAGATATTATTCATTACAGTAGGTGTTCATGGCAGTTGTTATATTTTGATTGATGTTTTGTCATTGAGCTTGTATGACGTAATAAGTATTTCATTTTTGGTAGCTTGATTCTACTCCCTTACATCGTCTGCGACGTGACAATATTATTAAAATGTAGGTCAAGTAGTCACAGATCGGGAGTATCAACCAGTTTGCGATTTAGTTAGTTATTTGTGAAATAACAAACGAACTAATACAAATTCCTTAAAGCGTTTCGGTATGTCAAGAAAGATTGTAAAATGTTTTCATTGTACAAGTTTCGCAAACTAACAGACACGTTGAGTAGGTACACTGCAACCTTGAGGCACCTGATATATCGTTACTTACTTTTTATCCAGATATGACCGATGCGGGTGCAGAACCATGATGTACCGAAATAGAAACTATAACATGAAAATTTCACTGGAGATCTTCAGGGCAGATAGTTAAAGGTGGAAAGATGTTAGAAAACTATGCTAAAGATTAATATTTTATTAACTGCAGATAAAGTTTACTGAGCTACAAATTGTAGATAGATGATATTGTTATTATCATTATTAGGTTGAGGGCTTTAAGTGCTGGTGACTTTTGTCACCGCGACCAGTAAGATCTGCTGTAGCGTGTTTTGACTGAATGTCTGGAAGCCACTCCAAAGTTTTGATGAACTGAAATTTGGTACTTTATAGAGCAATGACTAGTAAAGATACTTGTTATAATTCAAAGTCCCTTTTATTGAGAGCTAATAGCAGTTTAACGTTCATCGTCGAGGGTGAAATGAATATCTCCAGGCTATGAATTATGGCTTTTCAAGTATCCACAGGAAGTGCCTAAGACTCACTCATACTACGGTACCCATTTTAGCTTTGATTCACAAGTGAAAGCAGCCTGGTTATCTGACGTTATGTAGATTGCTTCTCCTTTGAGAGCTTGTTTAAGTTTATTGAGCACACAGATTTATTGCTTGAGATATAATGAAACCGTTGTGTATAGATTCCTTTATTTGGCAGCACGGACCAAATAAAACCGTAAACCAGGACAGAGAGTCTATTTGGAAGAGTGGCCTTACTACTGTCCACCGAAGGCGATTACCAAAAACTCTCTTGTGTAGCTTTTTGTTTTAGAAATTATGAGTGGCCTACGAGTTCTCCAAGCTTGAAGTGTTTTGTCTTGCAGAGTGCAAAGACGTTGGCCCCAGAATCAATTCCATTACTGCACTTGGACAGGTATTCATAGCGCCTGTGGTATGTGATGCAAAGAAAAACTATCGTTGCGCTTCCGCAAAGACGCTTGTGCTGTGTTTTGTTACATACTAACGATGCATGAGTGATCATTGGTCCAAATACGGTGATGTATGGCCAGTGGTTCGTTTCTGCCTGCAATCTCTAGTTTTTGCTAGAAGGACAGAGGCTTGTGTCCGAGGCTGCTACGGGATTTGTTTTGATGATTTTGTTAATGTATAAATTGCATGTGGGCTTTTGAGTATTCAGGTTTCAGGTATCTGCGTTGACATTAAGGGTAATGTGATTGAAGTGAGAGATCGATGCATTCGATCAGTTACCGTACGATGATGCTATTTGGGAAAAATATTGTTGACAGTGGCGGGGAGCTGTAATTATGGACGAAGTCTGTACCAGTCTGTCTTGAAATAATAAGCCAGAATGGGCGAGCATCCTGCCCAAGATCTACGAATGAGGCGATGTGTAGCACTGATAGTGAGAGAATGTATTGGATGTACCGTGTTAGCGTGAATAATATAGCGCTGTGCAGACAGTTCAAATCTGAGTGAACTTTTATCAATTGTTCATGGTATAATTTGTATGAAGTTATTCAAGTTCCTGCACGTTCATGTTCCAAAACCCTGAGTCGTTACGGATGGAACTTTCATGAATATTGAAATTTAGGTACAAATATGGTAGTGGTTTGAAATAGTCCCTGAGTGTATTCCCAGAACATACTATATGACCTTATTAAATTTCCGATGAACATGGTCGTAGCTATACTTGGCGTTTTGGTTTTGATGGGGCTGTGGCCGATCAGGCTCCTCGTGACCGTTTTCGGGGTGACCATGCCAGTTTTGTCAAATTGCGAATTTGTTGAATGTTTAAATTGTGGCAAGCTAGATCATCCGCAGAGGAGTTGCACAGGACAGCTGGTGCCCGGACTAGTGCCTGCCACGGTTGCAAAGCCGACTGTTTTACCTGAAAAACAATTGAGCAACAGAAATCTGTCAGCCATTGCAAGCAGAGAAGTCTGACAAGACGGGACTTGCTTTTCAAATGTTTGTCTTAATGTTTGGGACGCCTAAGTGCAGCGTGATGGACGCTGGAACAAATTGCTTTAAAATATTTTGATCGTATCCAAGGATAAATTTAATTGAAGAAAGTTCATCGGATGATGGATATAAAGGAAGATAAAAAAAATTGTTTCTACATCTCCTCTTGCAAACGTTTCGGTATATTATTTTACCTTCATCAAATGCTACAATAAAAATATTTGACACAAATCAACAACAATCGTTTTCCAGAGTATAATCAAGCAATAATAAACAACAAGTTTAAATAAACAACAATTTTTTTTATAAAATACCTGTGAGATATGTAGGCCAAACGAGAAACATTATAAAGGACAGCATCACCTGTGACAGTGTAAGATCAACTGACTAAAACTTACTAAACTCCAATAAGAGCAAAAACCAACTTGTCAAAAAATTAAACTAAAAAACACTAAGCCAAAATACAGTTAGGAAAACGAAAAGAAGAACTATCTGTTTGAATTATTTAACAAATTTAGAACATTTTGATAGCTTTCAGTATTATTTACATAACACATGAATCCATGTTCTAATTTTTAAGTACAGCGGTTCATGCGTACAATAATGAACCTTCTGGAGGTTGAGACCACAATTTAGTTAGGCTAATCGAGTGGATCGTTGAAAATCCACAGGGGTGACTAAAACTTTGAAGAGCCGACAAACTTTTATAACAAAAGTGGCTAAGGAGCAATTGAGGCGTTGGTCTGGACATTGGACATTTTCGTTAAATTCTTTAGAATTATTAACCGTGATGGAAGATGGCATGTTACTGGATGCCTCTGTCATGGTGCTTCGGTATGCTACTGTGATACCTCTGCCGAAGGTGGTTAAGCGATGACGGAATAGTGTTCCATTGCAGGGTAAGCAATGACGCTGTGGTTTTCCGAGCTGGTTAAGCGATGACAGAATAGTGTTCCATTGCTGGGTAAGCAATGACGGTGTGGTTTTCCGAGCTGGTTAAGCGATGACGGAAGGGTGTTCCATTGCTGGGTAAGCAATGACGGTATGGTTTTCTTGCGCTGGTTAAGCGAAGATGGAAAAGCGATCGATTGCTGGTTAAGCAATGATGGTCTGTCGCTGTTGGACAAGCTATAACAATGCTTGAATACTGGTATTGGTAGTCATGAATTTACTGGTGAAATGTATTGTCACATAATTATGTTTTGTTTGACGTCTTGCAAAAAAGGCGTCCATTAAATAATTTAGTGTACTATAGCTAAATTTTGAGCTTAATATAAATGTGAACAAAGTTGTAACTATTTGAGCACTTATTGGTCAGAGATAGCCGAGCGAAAAAATACTGTGGATAAATTCTTTGTTTTCAGATAGTTCACACGAGGACGTGTGAAACGTCAGAATGGCCGTGTCGGAGATTGTAATATCAAAGCATGTCGTAACGATCATCATCAAGTATTACATGAATCACTTATAATCTTTTAATTGTATTGTCGTAATCGAAACGTCAAGCATTCTAGGTTATAATGCTTGGATGGAATCAGTGTGTAGCGGTACTCAGGAGTGAGTGCAGGTCCGCCTCGCTGAGATCATCACGTTTATATTATCGTTGTGGTTCTGAAATAGTATTGGTCGACATAGAGTTTGCCAGAGATACTACCCCGCGACATATATATATATATATATATATATATATATATATATATATATATATATATATATATATATATATATATATATATATATATATATATATGGTAGAGTCAAAATACCCAAATCTTTAAAATGATCTCTATATAATAGGCGACGCCTACCTTGTAACTTGTAATACCTAGATGAAAAATATGTTTTGTCCTTTTACTTTATAATAATAATAATAAATATTAATTTTAGAAACATAGCATAAATATATATATATATATATATATA
>OY720452.1:33241305-33448805 GCA_963082715.1 Harpalus rubripes | reverse complement strand
AAAAAAAAACAAAAGCACATCTAAGATGACATTTGAAAGGTTAACAAAAAATCCCATTTAATCGAAGTCGTAACTCTTATAGTTTTCGAGATAGCAGACGTAAACCCCGTAAAAATTCATTTTCACTGCCTTAAATCTCGGAACTATGGAAGATCGGACCCATGTTGATTAAGCTTTTTTACTCATTTTGGTCAGTACTATATGCCCTTAATTTTTTTACAGTATTCTTGAAACACCCTGTATATTTATTATATTAGCAACTAACTCAAAAGATCTACATATAGGTAATCATATTTTTGTACATTCGTTATAAAAAGATATTTTTTTTGTTAAAATACGTTCGTAAAATTTGCCGTAATGTTATACATTTTTCTCTCTTTTAGCGTTAAAAAAGTATTATTGCTATAGTTATGGTAAAAATTCCATATTTTCTAAGTAAAATAATTAAATATTTCAATTACACATTTCTAAATAATTGTCATTAAGATAATAAATAAATCAATTGATGTGCGTAGAATATCAAACAAATATGTTCATGTTTTTAAAATAGTAGTACATATTTATTATAAAATAAGTATTGGTAAGAGCCAACAAAGTAGCTGACATCTGGTGGCAAAATAAAACATATAAGTCGTAGGGAAAACGTTGTGCTGTCATATAGGGTTATACAGTAAAAAAGAGCCAAAAATGGCCAGCAAAACGAAAAGATATTGTGTTGTACCGCAGTGTAATAATTATGCAAGTAAAGACATATCCGTTCAATATTTTCCAAAAACTGAAATATTAAAATATCAATGGAAAATCGCTTTAAAAATCAAGAACATGTCACCATTCAATAACGTTTATTCACAATAATTTTTGCCTAGGTATTTAATTTCATGTAAGTATTTATATAAATTTATGCTTCAATACATTATTGGATTGTTTACGAGGTGTGTTCAAAAAATATCGCGAATTTTGTGTTTTTTCAAAAATTATTTATTTATTCATGAATATCTATTTTGTCCCCTTCAAAGTAATCCCCATGAGATATTATACACTTGTGCCAACGGTTTTTCCAATCTTCAAAGCACTTCAAAAAATCATTTTTTTTATCTTGTTCAGCTCCTCCTTCGATGCCGTCTTTATCTCGTCAAGCGTAGCGTAACGTCGTCCTTTCATGGGCCTCTTCAGTTTAGGGAACAAGAAAAAGTCACAGGGGGCCAGATCTGGGGAATACGGTGGCTGCGGCATCATTAGTGTGTTGTTTTTGGCTAAAAAGTCGCGCACAAGCAACGATGTGTGAGCAGGGGCGTTATCGTGGTGCAAAAGAAAATTTTTGTTCTTCCACAAATCCGGGCGTTTCTGGCGGATTGCTTCGCGCAAATTGCGCATAACTTGCAGGTAATATTCCTTATTGACCGTTCTACCCTGTGGCAAGAACTCATGATGCACCACGCCCCTGCAATCGAAGAAAACTGTCAGCAAAACTTTCACATTCGACCGAACTTGGCGCGCTTTTTTCGGTCTTGGTTCGTGCGGCAGCTTCCATTGAGATGATTGAACTTTGGTTTCCACGTCATAACCATAAACCCACGATTCGTCACCAGTTATGACCCTCTGGAGCAAATTTGGGTCGTCGCGGACAGAGTCCAACATCTCATTAGCAATGTTCATGCGATGCTGTTTTTGGTCGCAATTGAGCAATTTTGGTACAAATTTCGCGGCGACCCGTCTCATGCCCAAATCATTGATAAAA
The DNA here is from genome assembly GCA_963082715.1 of Harpalus rubripes. Lineage (NCBI taxonomy): Eukaryota > Metazoa > Arthropoda > Insecta > Coleoptera > Carabidae > Harpalus > Harpalus rubripes. Next base: position 33,447,067 of record OY720452.1, on the reverse strand, counting down.
ATCGAATGGCACGAGCCAATCGATATGTTTAGGTCCTCAGCAACTTCTCTAACGGTGATTCGACGATTGGCCAATATCATTTTCTCCACTTCATTAATTTTTTCGTCTGTTGTTGAAGTGCTCGGGCGTCCGGCACGCTTTTCGTCGTTCACATCTTCTCGGCCTTCTGAGAACATTTTGTACCACCGATAAACGTTGCTTTGGTCCAAGGTAGCTTCTCCGTATGCCACAGTCAACATTCGGAATGCATCCGCGCACTTAATTTCGTTTTTCACACAAAATTTGATACAGGTTCTTTGTTCCATTTTTTTGAATAGGTAAAAATCGAAGACGATCCAAAACACGTGCAAGCAAAGCAGCTGTCAACAATTAAGTGAACATTCAAAATGGCCGAGCTTGTCGACATAAGTGAGAGACATGAGTACCAACATAAAGCCACAAAAAGATCGAAATTCGAATATACGTAACCCGCGAAAATTCAAAATTCGCGATAGTTTTTGAACACACCTCGTATATAGTCATTAGAAGAAAAACATTAAAAAAATGCTATTTCATGCCAAAAATTACCGTAACCCTAACCTCTAGTACAGAAGAAAAATAGAGAGAAGTTACTTACGTGTAAGTAGTAGTAATAGTAATTATTATTCTTTAACATTATAACTACATTTATTTTATATTATTTATAGAAAACAAGGAACGATAAAAATGCCGGAAATCGAGCCAGCAAGAGGAAGACTTGCAAAACATAATACATGTAGATTGTTTTTTAATCAAACAAAATACAATTACCTTTTTAAATAAAATAAAGCAATGATATTTTTTTATTTGTAATTTTATTTACATCTTGCCTTCAGAATGGTCAACCAGTAAATGTAATACATTTATAACACAACATGATTGAGGTTATTTACATATTAAATCGTATCTGCACTTTAATACAATAAACAAGAGTGAGGTAATTATTATCAAGTGATATTGCCTCTTAATATTACAATTTATGGACAAAAATGAACTTATAATTATGTAACTATAACGAATTTTAAATCCAATAGTTTGACTATTCCACTTTTCTCCCTGTCCTGCTTTCCAGCTGCACACACATTTCCACACGATGACATTTGTGTTATTGTTATCACGATAGATAGGTGCCGCATTGTCTTCATATCCATATAAAATAATGTGTCTATAACTAAAAATAAATAAGTTAACAAGCAAGATAACCACAAATTTGTATTTCATTTTACCTTTACACACTGCTTCTCCTTCGGTTATAGGTCGCACAGCACCTTTTAAATAAATATATACATCTGTCATTGTTATAAACATTCTGAATTTAATCAAAAATAACAGAATATTTCCTAAAACAAAGCATTAAACTACAACGACTACAAGTGTAAAATTCAAAGTTTTCCCTATAAGTCTGTCTTTAGTGCTGCCATCTCTTGGATGTGGCTCTCCCGAAAGAAATAGTTGCAGACATCACATTAGTGCTTAAATAATTATATGGAGGCAAATTTTTAAGTGATAATATTGTATGGCCCGCGAATTATATTATAATAATCCAATAGGCCCTTGGCAGAAAATAGTTTCCCCATTCCTGGTTTAGAAGCTAGGCGCGAGCCATGCAGACTTGCGAGCCACGCGCCTTGAGACTCCGGGTTAAGCTTAAATGCCTGACTGCTCCAATTCTAAGAATTATGTAGTTACGTAGACGCAGAGAAAGTATAGTCTATTCTAAAAACATTTATTCTAGATTTTATAAACAAAAACACCCACGACGCGTTCTTAAATTATTCAGAACGTTCACTGTCTACCAATTATGAATTGTCAGTTAGGTAATGTTATTGTTAGTTTTTTTTAATTTATTAAGAAAAACTAACAATAACAATACCTAAACACGATCACAAGGCGAAATATGATCAGGTATCGGTATTTGCTTGTCCGCAACGCGTTGTGGATGTTTTTTTCACTCACTGAGCGTTTTCGATGTTTGAGCGTAACGTAGATAATATATAAAAAATCTTGTATTATAATTATAATCCAGAAAATATTTAATTCGCTTTTATAAAACCGGGCGTCAACAAACGGTATTGATGCTATTAAATTTTATTTCAGGATCAAGTTTATGTAGATCTTCAACTATTGATTATAATAATAAAATATTATTGAAATATCTTATAAAAATTGCGTATATTCTGAACAGTTATATTGTACGTATTCTCTAGAAATAAAACACTTTAATTGTAGTTATTGAAGTAGTATTTACGGGGAGGGTCCAGCGGGTCCCGACCCCTCCCAGAATACTATTTCAAAATATGTAACTGGTTATTTTAAACACTCTTTGTACTTTAACGACATCGTATTTACTATTCGATTACCCTATATCTTACCAATCTACTCGTATATTTACTGAACTGAAGACTTATTTATTAAATAGGAATTACTGGACTATTTTAAGTATTCCATTGTCGAATCGAAATATATCGAATGAGTCTTTTACTGTTATGTCCTCTAGAGATTGCGGTAGTGTTTAAAACTAGTACCTAATGATTATTGCTTATTAATAGTATGATATTGAATTTTGTTATGTTTTAAGAATAGTAATTTTTCGCGATCATCCAGAAAATGAGCTGATCTAATCACTTTTTAGACCAGAAAATTCTTCTTTACTAAGCTATTTCGGAAAATTATAAGCGGTTGGAAAGTAACCTTCCGATCCATATATGAATGTTTCCATGGCGATCACTTTCAGGTCTTGTTACGTAAATTACTATTTTATTGCGAGGAACTAAGAAATAAATAAACAACTGATCGCCATGTAAACACAATTTTCCGATAAAAAAGTGATCAGAAACAGCTCATTTTCTGGACAATCGTGAAAAATATATAGGTATTTTGAGTTATGATAAAATCTTTTAGTAGTTTTTTTCTTTGGATAACGACAGACCCCTCCCGGAAAAAATCGTAAATACGCCATTGGAGCCATGCAGTTATTGTTAATAATCAATACTAATTTCCATACATTTTGTGTGCCTATACAAATAGTCTCTTTTGTTACATAAATAACAAATTTTTCCGTTTGTATATAAAATAATATATTTATCACACGGGAGTAAATTGTCATTATTTGCCTCAAGCGATTGTATGCCTCGGGCTACGCCCTTAGAATTCTATCTTCGATCTCGACAAATAATAACGAACAATACTCTCTTGATATATAAACTACCATTAGTATTGTTAACAACTTTATTATCCCACACGATATATATGACGGTCTTTGCAAATAATATGCAATATTTAAAAATATATATTTGCATATACAGGCTGTAGTCATACTTTGGAATAAAAATGGAAGGGCATATAGTGTTGACCAAAATAAGTTAAAAAGGCTTAATTAACATGGGTCCGATCTTCAACTGTTTTTGAGAAAGAGGCCATTTACTATTGGCATCGAAGAAAATTGACAAAGAAAATGATTGAACAAAATTTTGTCTGTCAGTAAATAGACTATAAAAAAACAATAAAATTTTATATGAAACATTTTTGTCAATTTCTAATAGTAACGAAGTTATTTGTAAATAAAATATTGGTCAAGGTTGCCACATTTAACTTTAAAAAAAAAAACACACGTCTAGGTTCACCTTTGAAATGTAAATAAAAAGTCTTATTTGATCTTATAGTTTTCGAGATAGCACAGGTAAACTCCGTAAAAACTCATTTTTCACTGCCTATTCTCGGAAACTATTAAAGATCGGACTCATGTCCCTAGTCAATTGAGAGTCGTCGAAATAAGTGTAAAAAGCCCTCGTAATGATTGTAATAAATGGCTGTAAAAGAAATTTTTTAATTTAATATTAAATTATAATCATGAGCGAGCATAATTTTTAATTATTAAATAAAAGGCAAAAAATAATAAAATAGTGTACAGATTGAGTAGTACAGCACCACAATTTGGCAACGTCGCATTTGCAGCCCCCCTCATTTAGTCGGGGCACATGCGACCTTGAAATGAATTCTTCCTTGGCACTACTTTATGTCTGCGTTTGGAGTATAATTTTGATAGCATTGAAATTGGAAGTAACTATAGAGACCGTCAATGTAAATGATTTATATACGGAAATATATATTTCAAAATTTGACATGTCAATCGGTAAATGTAAAATGCATAGATCTATGGGATCTATGAATAATTAGAATGTTCTAAATCATAAATATCAATCCGCATATCTTTAAATATTATAGCCGAATATTAAATCCCAAAAAGCTACACTTTTCTTAATATAGAAAATCTTCATATATTAATCTCGAGATACACGTTCAAAATATAAAATCGTCTGTTTTAAAATTTCCAGGCTATTGCATGTTTTTGACTATCATATATTGATTTCAGCCTTAATATATTTTTTTATGTCCATACCATCTATTAATTAAAACACCAGTGAAATTAAAACATTTTCAATTGCTAATTTTCAAAATAAAGTCTAGCTTACATTATAAGGACCATATATTTTATATAAGTTTATATAGGCGCGCGCTCCTCGACAAAGATGTAATTTCAATAAAAACATTAAATTATTTATGGATATCGGAAATTACAGATAAACAACATTAGGGTTTAAAATGAGTTCGTATTTAGCTGGCAAAAAATGTATGTGTATGTCAAAAAAGCAAATGTTTTCATTAGTATTCTTAAAAAGAATATATGTATATTGCCATTGTTTAAACTATTTAGTTTCCACAAACATGTGAAAATATTCAAAGCTTATATAATAGTAAATTTTTTATTTAGGTAATACACCGGGGACAAGTCCTTAACTGGCAAATGAGCCGTCGCTGTCCGACACATGAAAATTCTAAGGTCCCGGTTGGGACCTTGAATTCCTTTACAGTAAAGTGAAATTTTTAAACAAATTGATCGATTAGTTTTCATAAAATAGTGAAGCCAAAACCAGTGTGCAGAGCCCGATTATGACAGTGAAAAAATAGTGAAAATTATGCAACGTTGTGTAGTACGCGACATCGGATTTTGAAATAAAACTCAGTTATTTAAAGGTATGGTCACTCTAAGCATATTTATAAACATTATTCCAATTTTGTACATCTTTTAGGAACCAAAAATGTTATACGTTTTAAGTGAATTAAATACACAGCTTTCTTAAAATAGTGAGAATCATTCAACATTGCGTAATACGTGACATCGGATTTTAAAATAAAACTCAATTATTTAAGGATATGGTAACTCTAGGTTTATTTATAAACATTATTCCAGTTTTGAACATCTTTTAAGGATCCATTGATATAGATTCTAAGTGAATTAAATAAACAGCTTCCTTAAAATAGTGAAAATTATTCAACACTGCGTGGTATGTGACATTGGACTTTAAAGTAAAACTCAATTATTTAAGGATAATGCTGAGCTTTAATTTTATACTCTTGTAAAATTTTAATACGGGCAATTGTTTTCGAGAAAATGGCCAAATACCTAAAAATGCCGCCATATTTACCATAGCTTGAGTTTGTGTAGTTTATATATGAAATGATACACAATATTTCTCAAATAAAATTGCTTTCAGTATATTTGATTGATTTTTATATAAAGGACAATCCCATAGTACGATATTATTATTATTTTTTTTTATTTAATATTGACGTTTCGATCTCTGTGTAATTTCTTTCATGTAGAAAAATCATAGCGATTCTAAAATATACCTTTTAATTGAATGAGAAAGTTCTACAGTATATTTACCAGGGATTTGTTAACTACTAGATGGAGCAAGTTTATTTCGAAACATGTATTCACAGAAACTAACGTAATGTTAAGCTGAAAACAAACATCACCGTTTAATTAATAATATAATATTATATTATTTATTATAAGACCTGACTTAAAATGTGATTCACGAGTTTTCAATAATATTAAGGAATTTTAATATGATGATTTTTTGTCTTTAATCTACAAATACTTCATTTCTATGTATTTTATTAAACTATATATAAATTTTTAAACAAATTCAGTGGCCAGTTCTATAAATATAGCATATATAAAAAGAATTGGCGTATAAGACGATGACACGCGCATATGAATCTGCTGCCGGCAACCGATGCATTAACTCCCGGTATATGAAAATTTCATCTTCGGCAGATATTTTGACTATAGCTGGATGGTTATTGTTAATGTTTAAAACCGACTTCTACAGATTTTCTTAAACTATATGTAAATATTTAAACAAAATCTGTGGTCAGTTTTGTAATTATAGCATATCTAAAAAGAATTCGCGTTCGCGTATAATAAGAATGTTAGAATATAATTTAATTGTTTATAGTTATTATAGCTGGATGGTTATTGTTAATGTTTAAAACCGATTTGTACGTATTTTGTTAACCAATATATAAATGTTTAAACAAATTGTATGGCCAGTTTCATTAATATAGCATACATAAAAAGAATTCGCGTTCGCGTATACTAAGAATGTCCGAACATAACTCAATTATTTTAAATTATTATAGCTGAGTGGTTATTTTTAATATTTAAAACCGACTTCTACGGATCTTATTAAACTATATGTAAATTTTTAAACAAATTCTGTGGCCAGTTCTATAAATATATAGCATATATAAAAGAATTCGCGTTCGCGTGTAATAAGAATATTAGATAATAACTTAATTGTTTATAATTATTATAGCTGAATGGTTATTGTTAATGTTTAAAACCGATTTCTACGGACATTGTGAAACTATATGTAAATTTTTAAGCAAATTGTGTTGCCAGTTCTGTAAATATAGCATATATAAAAAGAATTTGCGTTCGCGTATAATATGAATGTTAGAATATAACTCAATTGTTTATGAATAAATATATACTTTTGGCGATGTGGATCTTGTTTATTAAATAAATATAAACGTTTGTGGACGTTTCGGTGGTGCAACTCCACCATCATCAGCTACAATTAATGACAACAATATTTTTAGTTAACATGGGAAACAACAATGGTCTATTTAGTACATACCTTTATAAAAACATTTATTACACATTATGAGTAGTTTAATACATTTTTAATTTGACAGAATCTTCTATAAAAACATGTTGATCAGCCAGTGACGTCACAAACTTATTTCCCAGTATTCCACAAGAACTGGTTGTAGAGTGTATAAATGAAAACTGGGAGAAAATATCACAATATACTGAGTTAACTTTAGAACAGTTCATTGAAGGTATTAATCTCTGTTTTGAATCCTCGTGCTTCTCATTTGACAGCAAAATTTATAAACAAATAGATGGAACTCCACAAGGATCAAGTCTAAGCAACCCTATTTCAGAACTAGTCCTCCAAAAATTAGAAAAATCCATCTTCTCAAACCCAAATTTAAATATTAAATACTACAAAAGATACGTTGACGACAGTTTTGTAATAGCACATGAAGACCAAATAGAGACTATTCTCCAACAATTTAATAATTTCCATCCGCGCTTGAAATTCACTATAGAACGACAACATGATAATAAATTAAACTTTTTTGATGTATCAGTTACACAAGAAAATTTGAACATTTTCACGAACTGGTATCGGAAACCGACATATTCTGGGAGATACCTAAATTATTATTCCTACACTAATAATCCTTATAAAAATAGTGTGATAACTGCTTTAGTTGACAGAGCCATTTTGCTGTCACATGAGAGGTACCACGACCATAACATTCACTTCATTTACCAAACTTTACAAAAAAATAACTACCCCCTTCCCCATTTACAAAAAGTAATCAAAAATAGGCTCAGAAAAATAAAACATTACAACAATAATTCACAAACACGCGAAAAACCACTCGAAATATATACAACCATACCGTACAACGATAAATTAAATACAGCACTTAAAAAGATCCTTAAAACTACAAACATTAAAATTGCAAATACAAATACAGACACATTAAGACATTGTTATACTAAATTAAAAGATGAAACACCAATACAAGAACAAAAAAATGTCGTTTACAAAATAAAATGTAACAATTGCCATAAATTTTATATCGGCGAAACGTGCCAAACATTAAATAAAAGAATATACCAACACTCTTACCATTGTAAAAAAAAATAATATACATCACAGTGGTATTTCAAAGCACTTTGTTGAAACAGAGCACATCCTTGATTTCAAAAATCCAGAAATCTTAAAACACGAAGAAGTGTATAACAAAAGATTAACGTATGAAACTCTTTTTATTAATATTAACGGTAAGAATACACTTAACAACCACACTGATCATAAAGACAATTTAAAATACGCGCGCCCTTTTTTAAATAATTTAAAGTAGCGCCACACGCCACACACTTCATAACAATAATTCCTTTGGTTAAAACACTCAGTCTTCTGCACAGACCAAAAAAACACTATCTCCTGTCAGCCACTGGCTGATCAACATATAGAAGATTCTGTCAAATTAAAAATGTATTAAACTACTCATAATGTGTAATAAATGTTTTTATAAAGGTATGTACTAAATAGACCATTGTTGTTTACCATGTTAACTAAAAATATTGTTGTCATTAATTGTAGCTGATGATGGTGGAGTTGCACCACCGAAACGTCCACAAACGTTTATATTTATTTAATAAACAAGATCCACATCGCCAAAAGTATATATTTATTCAAAACATTTCCTTGGATCAACCTCCTCCACAAAATCAATTGTTTATAGTTATTATAGCTGGGTGTTTATTGTTAATGTTTAAAACCGATTTCTACGGATTTTGTTAAACTATATGTAAATTTCTAAACAAATTCTGTGGCCAGTTCTATAAATATATAGCATATATAAAAGAATTCGCGTTCGCGTATAATAAGAATATTAGAAAATAACTTAATTGTTTATAATTATTATAGCTGAATGGTTATTGTTAATGTTTAAAACCGATTTCTACGGATTTTGTTAAACTATATGTAAATTTTTAAACAAAGTCTGTGGCCAGTTCTGTAAATATACACTGTAAAAAATTCATGTAATTTTACATTATACTTCATTGTAAATAGTTCATGATACGATATGTAAATTTACATTATTATGTATTTTTACAAAATTTTACATAAATATCTGTATTTTTACTAAATTTTACAAAATATCTGTAATTTCTAAATATATTACGAAATTTTTACAAATTTTATGGAAACTTACATAAATTAGAAAAATATTTACATATAACATAAAATATTTACAGATTTTATGAAACATTACAACAATTATGTATATAATTTACAAAAAAGGAACGGGTTACATATTTTTAAGAAAGATTACATCGATTATGTAATATATTTATATGTATAAGTAAACGAAAACATTTTTATGTAAATTTTAATTTTCAGAGATAAATATCATTTTTATGTAATAACTACAAAATGCATGTAATTCTACAGTGATTTTTCTTTAAAATTTATGTAATATGAAAATATTTCTTGAAAAAGTGATATTTACATATAGAGTTGGATTATTTTAAATTTTATATGTAAGGTAAATACATTTTTACTTAAGATTTTCAATTATTTACATAAAATTTAAATTATTTATGTAAAAATTACAAAATTATGTAAAATTTACAGTAAAATCGTACCAAATTACATTTTTCTGTAAATTTCATGTCTTCATTGGTTAAGGGATATTGGCGCATGCGTACGCGGACATTTTTAGAGTTTTTGCGTCGCAACTAAGTGGATGCAGTGATGCAGACTTGTTAGTACATTAATTTCAAGTATCTACAAATATTAATGTGTATATCTGTCTTATGTGTATGTCTGTGCAATATAAATAGGTAAGTAATATTTATAATAATATCAATATTAGGTTTATCAGTTTTATGCTATTTTAGATGCGCAGATTATTATGAAAAAATTGGATGCTAGTTATGCTGCCCAAAGAAGATACATTAATTCAGATATATGTAGATCTGTTACAGATATAAAGAAAGAGTGGCCCATTATTTTTATCGACAAATATTTATTTTGGCACTATGAAAAATTAATGGGCCACTCTATTCATATTTTAATAGAAAATTTAATTCTCAAACGAAAAAAGATAATTAATTATGCCATTTTTTTAAAAATGAGGGAAATTGAAATCCCATTAGAAGATGAAGAGTCTGAGTCCCTTGAAGCAGTGAAAATTATTACGAAATATTTTCATGAAACACTAGATTACATTATTAAATTTTATGAGGTAAGTGTCTTTATAAAAATTTGGCAAGGAGTAGTACCAGTTAAAAATTAGTTTGGTATCACGTTACTGTTTTTCATACTATGTTAGAAAATGCTTATTTTTTTTGTCGTCAATAAACTTTGTTTTAATTTTTTATATAATGGTACTTTAATTGTTGCATACAGGTATTTGATATATTCTGTGGTCAGTGTATCACAAAATATCTACCCTTAAATTCATTTTCTTCTCGTTCTGAAATTTCCGGTATACTAAAAAAGAAACACATACACACGCACACAATATGTACATACATAAACTAAACTAATATGTATTCAATTATACAACTTCATGTATGAATAATTTTATTATTATTTTAGGAAGGAAAAACTTTAGATGATGTCGACCCACCATGTGGCAGCCCTTGTATTTTATGTTTTGGTAAATATAAATTTTGTAAAATTTAACATCAGACTGAACCTAGCAGCCGATTCGCAGCAGCCGATTCGATTTACAGCAAGTGTTGCGTATCACTGGAGGTGCATGTACTAGGGACATCAAAAGTGTTGTCGATTTATGAAAAACAAAAAAATAAAAAATATTCGTATTTTTTTTTGTCTGTACCGTATATATTATAAAAAAATAAATTCATATACAAATAATTGATATAAAATAATACATTTATTTTGATTTTGGGTAGACAACACGATTGTACTGATTTATTTATATAAGTTTTGAGAACAGGTTATGAATGTTTTATTTTAACATTATTAACAAGATAATAGTAATCCCGATAAAATCATACTTTGTAGGGTGAACAACCCTGAACATTATAAAGATCAACCGAAAAATTTAAAAAGGGGATTAGAGGTATATCTCATGACTTAAATATCAGCAAATCACTATTTTCCAAGTTTCTCGCAATTTTTATATTATTTTCAGGATAATAAAAATCCTGACAAAACCATACTTTGTAGGGTGAACAGTAGATACACCCTGAACATTATAAAGTAAAAATGAAATTTTTATTCAGGGGATTAGGGGTAGATCTCTTGATTTAAATATCAGGAAATCATTATTTCCAAGTTTCTCGCAATTTTTATATTATTTTCAGGATAATAAAAATCCTGACAAAACCATACTTTGTACGGTGAACAGTAGATACACCCTTAATATTATAAAGTACAAATAAAAAAATTTATTCAGGGGATTAGGGCTAGATCTCTTGATTTAAATATCAGGAAATCATTATTTCCAAGTGTCTCGCAATTTTTATATTATTTTCAGGATAATAAAAATCCTGACAAAACCATACTTTGTAGGGTGAACAGTAGATACATCCTGAATATTATAAAGTACAAACGAAAAATTTATTCAGGGGATTAGGGGTAGATCTCTTGATTTAAATATCAGGAAATCATTATTTCCAAGTGTTTCGCAATTTTTATATTATTTTCAGGATAATAAAAATCCTGACAAAACCATACTTTGTACGGTGAACAGTAGATACACCCTTAATATTATAAAGTACAAATAAAAAAATTTATTCAGGAGATTAGGGGTAGATCTCTTGATTTAAATATCAGGAAATCATTATATCCAAGTGTCTCGCAATTTTTATATTATTTTCAGGATAATAAAAATCCTGACAAAACCATACTTTGTAGGGTGAACAGTAGATACATACTGAATATTATAAAGTACAAACGAAAAATTTATTCCGGGGATTAGGGGTAGATCTCTTGATTTAAATATCAGGAAATCATTATTTCCAAGTGTTTCGCAATTTTTATATTATTTTCAGGATAATAAAAATCCTGACAAAACCATACTTTGTAGGGTGAACAGTAGATACATCCTGAACATTATAAGGTACAAATGAAAAATTTATTCAGGGGATTAGGGGTAGATCTCTTGATTTAAATATCAGGAAATCACTATTTCCCAAGTTTCTCGCAATTTTTATATTATTTTCAGGATAATAAAAATCCTGACAAAACCATACTTTGTAGGGTGAACAGTAGATACATCCTGAACATTATAAGGTACAAATGAAAAATTTATTCAGGGGATTAGGGGTAGATCTCTTGATTTAAATATCAGGAAATCACTATTTCCCAAGTTTCTCGCAATTTTTATATTATTTTCAGGATAATAAAAATCCTGACAAAACCATACTTTGTAGGGTGAACAGTAGATACACCCTGAATATTATAATGTACAAATGAAAAATTTATTCAGGGGATTAGGGGTAGATCTCTTGATTTAAATATCAGGAAATCACTATTTCCCAAGTTTCTCGCAATTTTTATATTATTTTCAAAAACATACTTTGTAGGGTGAACAGTAGATACACCCTGGATATTATAATGTACAAATGAAAAATTTATTCAGGGGATTAGGGGTAGATCTCTTGATTTAAATATCAGGAAATCATTATTTCCAAGTGTCTCGCAATTTTTATATTATTTTCAGGATAATAAAAATCCTGCCAAAACCATACTTTGTAGGGTGAACAGTAGATACACCCTGAATATTATAAAGTACAAACGAAAAATTTATTCAGGGGATTAGGGGTAGATCTCTTGATTTAAATATCAGGAAATCATTATTTCCAAGTGTCTCGCAATTTTTATATTATTTTCAGGATAATAAAAATCCTGACAAAACCATACTTAGTAGGGTGAACAGTTGATACACCCTGAATATTATAAAGTACAAACGAAAAATTTATTCAGGGGATTAGGGGTAGATCTCTTGATTTAAATATCTGGAAATCACTATTTTCCAAGTTTCTCGCAATATTTATATTATTTTCAGGATAATAAAAATCCTGACAAAACCATACTTTGTAGGGTGTACAGTAGATACACCCTGAACATTATAAGGTACAAATGAAAATTTTATTCAGGGGATTAGGGGTAGATCTTTTGATTTAAATATCAGGAAATCATCATTTTCCAAGTTTCTCGCAATTTTTATATTATTTTCAGGATCATAAAAATCCTGACAAAACCATACTTTGTAGGGTGAACAGTAAATACACCCTGAATATTATAAAGTACAAATGAAAAATTTATTCAGGGGATTAGGGGTAGATCTCTTGATTTAAATATCAGGAAATCATTATTTCCAAGTGTCCGCAATTTTTATATTATTTTCAGGATGATAAAAATCCTGACAAAACCATACTTTGTAGGGTGAACAGTAGATACACCCTGAATATTATAAATTACAAACGAAAAATTGATTCAGGGGATTAGGGGTAAATCTCTTGATTTAAATATCAGGAAATCACTATTTTCCAAGTTTCTTGCAATTTTTATATTATTTTCAGGATAATAAAAATCCCGACAAAACCATACTTTGTAGGGTGAACAGTAGATACACCCTGAATATTATAAAGTACGAATGAAAAATTTATTCAGGGGATTAGGGGTAGATCTCTTGATTTAAATATCAGGAAATCATTATATCCAAGTGTCTCGCAATTTTTATATTATTTTCAGGATAATAAAAATCCTGACAAAACCATACTTTGTAGGGTGAACAGTAGATACACCCTGAATATTATAAAGTACAAACGAAAAATTTATTTAGGGGATTAGGGGTAGATCTCTTGATTTAAATATCAGGAAATCATTATTTCCAAGTGTCTCGCAATTTTTATATTATTTTCAGGATAATAAAAATCCTGACAAAACCATACTTTGTAGGGTGAACAGTAGATACACCCTGAATATTATAAAGTACAAACGAAAAATTTATTCAGGGGATTAGGGGTAGATCTCTTGATTTAAATATCTGGAAATCACTATTTTCCAAATTTCTATATTATTTTCAGGATAATAAAAATCCTGACAAAACCATAGTTTGTAGGGTGTACAGTAGATACACCCTGAACATTATAACGTACAAATGAAAAATTTATTCAGGGGATTAGGGGTAGATATCTTGATTTAAATATCAGGAAATCAATATTTTCCAAGTTTCTCGCAATTTTTATATTATTTTCAGGATAATAAAAATCCTGACAAAACCATACTTAGTAGGGTGAACAGTAGATACACCCTGAACATTATAAAGTAAAAATGAAAAATTTATTCAGGGGATTAAGGGTAGATCTCTTGATTTAAATATCTGGAAATCATTATTTTCCAAGTTTCTCGCAATTTTTATATTATTTTCAGGATAATAAAAATCCTGACAAAACCATACTTTGTACGGTGAACAGTAGATACACCCTCAATATTATAAAGTACAAATAAAAAAATTTATTCAGGGGATTAGGGGTAGATCTCTTGATTTAAATATCAGGAAATCATTATTTCCAAGTGTCTCGCAATTTTTATATTATTTTCAGGATAATAAAAATCCTGACAAAACCATACTTTGTAGGGTGAACAGTAGATACATCCTGAATATTATAAAGTACAAACGAAAAATTTATTCAGGGGATTAGGGGTAGATCTCTTGATTTAAATATCAGGAAATCATTATTTCCAAGTGTTTCGCAATTTTTATATTATTTTCAGGATAATAAAAATCCTGACAAAACCATACTTTGTACGGTGAACAGTAGATACACCCTTAATATTATAAAGTACAAATAAAAAAACATTATAAGGTGCAAATGAAAAATTTATTCAGGGGATTAGGGGTGATCTAAATTTTTCATTTGTACTTTATAATATTCAGGGTGTATTTACTGTTCACCCTACAAAGTATGGTTTTGTCAGGATTTTTATGATCCTGAAAATAATATAAAAATTGCGAGAAACTTGGAAATAATGAGTTCCTGATATTTAAATCAAGAGATCTACCCCTAATCCCCTGAATAAATTTTTCGTTTGTACTTAATAATGTTCAGAGTGTATCTACTGTTCACCCTACAAAGTATGGTTTTGTCAGGATTTTTATTATCCTGAAAATAATATAAAAATTGCGAGAAACTTGGAAAATAGTGATTTCCTGATATCTAAATCCAGAGATCTACCCCTAATCCCCTGAATAAATTTTTCATTTTTACTTTATAGTGTTCAGGGTGTATCTACTGTACACCCTACGAAGTATGGTTTTGTCAGGATTTTTACTATCCTGAAAATAAAATAAAAATTGCGAGAAACTTGGAAAATAGTGATTTCCAGATATTTAAATCAAAAGATCTACCCCTAATCCCCTGAATAAATTTTTCGTTTGTACTTTATAATATTCAGGGTGTATCTACTGTTCACCCTACAAAGTATGGTTTTGTCAGGATTTTTATTATCCTGAAAATAATATAAAAATTGCGAGAAACTTGGAAATAATGAGTTCCTGATATTTAAATCAAGAGATCTACCCCTAATCCCCTGAATAAATTTTTCGTTTGTACTTAATAATGTTCAGGGTGTATCTACTGTTCACCCTACAAAGTATGGTTTTGTCAGGATTTTTTTTATCCTGAAAATAATATAAAAATTGCGAGAAACTTGGAAAATAGTGATTTCCTGATATCTAAATCAAGAGATCTACCCCTAATCCCCAGAATAAATTTTTCATTTTTACTGTATAGTGTTCAGGGTGTATCTACTGTTCACCCTACGAAGTATGGTTTTGTCAGGATTTTTATTATCCTGAAAATAAAATAAAAATTGCGAGAAACTTGCAAAATAGTGATTTCCAGATATTTAAATCAAGAGATCTACCCCTAATCCCCTGAATAAATTTTTCGTTTGTACTTTATAATATTCAGGGTGTATCTACTGTTCACCATACAAAGTATGGTTTTGTCAGGATTTTTATTATCCTGAAAATAATATAAAAATTGCGAGACACTTGGAAATAATGATTTCCTGATATTTAAATCAAGAGATCTACCCCTAATCCCCTGAATAAATTTTTCATTTGTACTTTATAATGTTCCGGGTGTATCTACTGTACACCCTACAAAGTATGGTTTTGTCAGGATTTTTATTATCCTGAAAATAATATAAAAATTGCGAGAAACTTGGAAAATAGTGATTTGCAGATATTTAAATCAAGAGATCTACCCCTAATCCCCTGAATAAATTTTTCGTTTGTACTTTATAATATTCAGGGTGTATCTACCGTTCACCCTACAAAGTATGGTTTTGTCAGGATATTTATTATCCTGAAAATAATATAAAAATTGAGAGACACTTGGAAATAATGATTTCCTGATATTTAAATCAAGAGATCTACCCCTAATCCCCTGAATAAATTTTTCATTTGTACTTTATAATATTCAAGGTGTATCTACTGTTCACCCTACAATGTATGGTTTTGTCAGGATTTTTATTATCCTGAAAATAATATAAAAATTGCGAGAAACTTGGAAAATAGTGATTTCCTGATATTTAAATCAAGAGATCTACCCCTAATCCCCTGAATAAATTTTTCATTTGTACTTTATAATGTTCAGGGTGTATCTACTGTACACCCTACAAAGTATGGTTTTGTCAGGATTTTTATTATCCTGAAAATAATATAAAAATTGCGAGAAACTTGGAAATAATGATTTCCTGATATTTAAATCAAGAGATCTACCCCTAATCCCCTGAATAAAAATTTCATTTTTACTTTATAATGTTCAGGGTGTATCTACTGTTCACCCTACAAAGTATGGTTTTGTCGGGATTTTTATTATCCTGAAAATAATATAAAAATTGCGAGAAACTTGGAAAATAGTGATTTCCTGATATTTAAATCAAGAGATCTACCCCTAATCCCCTGAATAAATTTTTCATTTTTACTTTATAATGTTCAGGGTGTATCTACTGTTCACCCTACAAAGTATGGTTTTGTCAGGATTTTTATTATCCTGAAAATAATATAAAAATTGCGAGAAACTTGGAAAATAGTGATTTCCTGATATTTAAATCAAGAGATCTACCCCTAATCCCCAGAATAAATTTTTCATTTTTACTTTATAATGTTCAGGGTGTATCTACTGTTCACCCTACAAAGTATGGTTTTGTCAGGGTTTTTATTATCCTGAAAATAATATAAAAATTGCGAGAAACTTGGAAAATACTGATTTCCTGATATTTAAATCAAGAGATCTACCCCTAATCCCCTGAATAAATTTTTCATTTTTACTTTATAATGTTCAGGGTGTATCTACTGTTCACCCTACAAAGTATGGTTTTGTCAGGATTTTTATTATCCTAAAAATAATATAAAAATTGCGAGAAACTTGGAAAATACTGATTTCCTGATATTTAAATCAAGAGATCTACCCCTAATCCCCTGAATAAATTTCTCATTTTTACTTTATAATGTTCAGGGTGTATCTACTGTTCACCCTACAAAGTATGGTTTTGTCAGGATTTTTATTATCCTGAAAATAATATAAAAATTGCGAGAAACTTGGAAAATACTGATTTCCTGATATTTAAATCAAGAGATCTACCTCTAATCCTCTGAATAAATTTTTCATTTTTACTTTATAATGTTCAGGGTGTATCTACTGTTCACCCTACAAAGTATGGTTTTGTCAGGATTTTTATTATCCTGAAAATAATATAAAAATTGCGAGAAACTTGGAAAATAGTGATTTCCTGATATTTAAATCAAGAGATCTACCCCTAATCCCCTGAATAAATTTTTCATTTTTACTTTATAATGTTCAGGGTGTATCTACTGTTCACCCTACAAAGTATGGTTTTGTCAGGATTTTTATTATCCTGAAAATAATATAAAAATTGCGAGAAACTTGGAAAATAGTGATTTCCTGATATTTAAGTCATGAGATATACCCCTAATCCCCTGTTTAAATTTTTCGGTTGATCTTTATAATGTTCAGGGTGTATAGCACATAGAACAGCACGTTCACCCTACAAAGTATGATTTTATCGAGATTACACTATTATCCTGTTAATAATGTTAAAATAAAACATTCATAACCTGTTCTCAAAACTTATATAAATAAATCAGTATAATTGTGTTGTCTACCCAAAATCAAAATAAATGTATTATTTTATATCAATTATTGGTATATGAATTTATTTTTTTATAATATATACGGTAAAAAAAAATACGAATATTTTATTATTTTCTTGTTTTTCATAAATCGACAACACTTTTGATGTCCCTAGTAAATTCACCGCCAGTGCTACGCAACACTTGCTGTAAATCGAATCGGCTGCTAGGTTCAGTCTGATAATTTAACGTATAATATCATACAATTTTCCATTTTGTTCGGAGTTTAATATGAACCCTTTACTTTACACGCTATATCTGTCTGTCTATACATCCGTGGACATAGAAACTCAGGAACTATTTGAGGGCATTTCATGATGTTTGGGGATTTCTTTATTATTCACTGAATTTTTAATAGAGTTGAAATTTAGTTCAATTCCAAAGTTCCAGAGCAATACGAACTCTTTTTATAATTAGCTTGATGTTTATTTAGATGTACGAGGAGAGAAAAAATGTATTATATATTGGCGGAGGGCACAAACATGAACAATGGAACGAAATCGTTCCATGAGGCGCTGAAACAAGCATTTGCCATATATTATATTTTCAACATGGCTTACCCTCAACAAGTAAGTGCTTCTTTGGAATTCCTGCAGAGGTACTTGTTGAAAATTCACCCGGATTCCGGAAGTAAAATCAAAAGAGAAAGTGCCACCAAATTTAAAGTTATGAGTTTCATAAATAAACTGAAAACATATTAATGAAATATATTATAGATATTATTACTTATTTTTGTACTCGTATATACTTATATTTTTTGTTTGTTTGTTCGACCTCTTAATTTGATATAGGTGTCTCATTTACGAAGTTTTTTTTAAATGCATCTCGGGTAATATTGATTATAGAGCAAAATCGTTTTCACATTCCAGGATCAACTTTTCCAGAAAAGTGTAGTAGTTATCACGGTAATTTTCTATCTTCATTTGTTTTTGACTCATTACGAAAATGTCCCATCCTTATGTATTTATAATGTTAGAGATTAGATTTTTTGAAAAAAAATTTTAAATTTATTGGAATAAAAAAATGGAAAAAAAACAAATAAAAATAGAAAATTTCTGTAATAAATTTTAAATTTTTCTCGAAAAGTTGACGTTAGAATGTGTAAAGGGTTTTACTATATCGTTATTATTAACAGAGATACTTTAAAAAACCATCGAAAATGAAATACCTGTTCAATGGTCCGGAGCTATTTCTTCTTCTTAATACTGCCTGTCGTATTTATGTGTATTTGTATTTATTTGTCACTGTGATACTACGAATTTAAGTTTAATTTCATACTTTTATAAATTATGTTAAATGTATGTATAATATTAAATCAAATATATTTTTTACTATAACACATTGAGTATTTTCTAATTTAATTTATTCCAATATCCAAATACAAAAATAGGTAAGTAAAAGAAGATATATTTTAGTATTTCGATTAAATTAAACTTTGGGAAAGTAAATTAAAATAAGTAATATGTAATAGTTACAATTTGAGTATGTAAACTTTACAGATGGTACTTAATGAGAAACATGATATATGTAATTTTACAATATTGTTTTGTATGAACTACATTTTGATAGGTATAAATTTTGATAGGTATAAATTACATTAGATACGTAAATCCAAAATTTTTTTCTAATATTTACATTAAAAATATGTAAATTTTACAGATGAGTAGTGTTAAAAAAACATTTGGTATGAACGAATTACATTTTTTTGTGTATAAATTTTACATATGAAATGTAATATATCAATTCAAAATGTAATATTACAATTCAAAATGTAGATAATATACAGTTCAAAATGTAATATTACAATTCAAAATGTATTATTACCATTCAAAATGTAATATTACAATTCAAAATGTAATATTACAATTCAAAATGTAATATTACAATTCAAATTGTAATTTTACATATATGTGTGTGATTCATTACTGAATTCTGTAAAAAAGCATTGGTGTGTAAATTTACATATACCCACTGTTTGGGTGAAGATTTTCTAAATGCTAAAATCGATTAGTAGTGTGTGTGGGTGAATGGAAACACAAAACTAAACTATAACTATGTTTATTTAATTGCAGACAATGTTTCTGAGCGCTGCGCTACATCGCTTCACAAATGCTTATATTCGACTGCTACTGATCTGTTGCAAGCAACAACGCTATCCCCACTCCAGGGCACCGCCCAGCTAGGTGCGTTCGTTCTCGAACTGCGTTTGTTGTTTGTGTACAGCGGTTACAACTAACAAATAATTATTATAAAATAATAAGACATCTTAACATGCCCCGCCCTTGAAGGTGGAGCCTTCAACTAATATAACTTAAGTTAATATTAAAAGTCTATAACTATTTGGATGTAGGTATTATGATGCCCTATAGTTTCACCTCAAATTTCACTAAGAAAGGCCTTTATTTTTCACATCATTGCACTCGTCACTGTCACTTGGTAGTGGGCATAGTTTAATGACTGGCCGTTTGAACAGTCCTTGGGCAGTCCGTACCGTGGCGACGCGACAAGTCCCGTCGTTTCCTTGAAGTTCCGTGACGACTCCTATGGGCCAACATAACGGAGGGACGCTGTCTTCCTTCAACAGGACGACTGTGTTGAGTTCTAAATTTTTGCAGTTTGTCTTCCACTTTGTGCGCTGCTGGAGTTCTGAGACGTATTCTTTGGACCAACGAGCCCAAAAGTGTTGGTTTGTTTGTTGAATTCGTTGATATGTTGTCATTCTATTTTCTGACACATGCTTTAAGTCAGGATCTGGAGGTGACGTAGTGGCTCGGCCCAGCAAAAAATGTGAAGGGGTCAAAGGAATGGGATCTAGCGGGTCGGTAGACAAGTTTGACAATGGTCGGGAATTTAACACAGCTTCTATTTGGCATAAGAGTGTTGAAAATTCCTCATATGTGAATGTGCTATTTCTTGCTACGCGCTTAATATGATGTTTAGCTGAACGTATCCCTGCTTCCCATAATCCTCCCATATGAGGAGATCGCGGGGGAATAAATTTCCATTTAATACCTTCTGAATTAAATTTTTCTTCGATGCTTTCTCTGTTACTAGTGATAAATTTACCCAATTCATTTAACTCATTTCTAGCTCCTATGAAACTAGTACCGTTGTCCGAATTTACTTCGGTAGGCAGACCACGACGCGCAACAAAACGACGGAACGCCGCTATAAAGGCATCCTTTGTCAAATCCGTCACGTTCTAAATGCACTGCTTTGCAAACAAAACATACGAATAAAGCTAAGTATGCTTTATATCGTTTAGATCCGCGCCCCTTTCGAGTTTTTAACGTAAAAGGTCCGCCGTAGTCTACTCCACATACCGAGAATGGATGCATTTGGGTTATTCTATTGGACGGTAAATTTCCCATTATCGGTGTATATGCGGTTGGCTTAACTTTGAAACAGGTTACGCATTTTCTAATTACCTTTTTTGCCAAATTTTTACCGGATATTGGCCAAAAGCGTTCTCGTATAGAGTATAATACTTGTTGAGGACCGGCATGCAATAATCTAATATGTTCCGCTTTGAACAATAGTTCAGTGATATGATTTTGAGGAAGTATTATCGGATGTTTCTTCTCATAACTAAATTGAGAAGCTTCAAGCCTACCACCTACGCACATTACATTCTTTGAGTTAAGAAATGGTTTCAAACTCAGTATGTTACTCGACTTTGGAATTTCTTTGTTTTTTCTAAGATATTCATATTCTAAGGGTAATAGTTTGATTTGAATTACTTTAATGATGTTACTAAAAGTTTCATTTAATTCAGTTAATGTCAAAGGTCCGAATTGTCGTTCGGTCTTCGGGTGCCTACAATTTTTGAAAAATCTGAAACAGTAAGCTATTACTCGTTTCATTCTATTTATGTTTGAAAATCTACTGAAAAGGTCTGTTTCATTTACATTTGTAATGGCTGCATTAATTATTCTAGTTTCGGGTACCGGAACTGCTTTTGTAAATTCAAGTTTGGGCCATAAACTTTCATCCTTTGTAAGCCAATCTGGCCCATGCCACCAGATTGACGAATCTTGTATTTGCGAGGGACAAATTCCGCGTGACAAAATGTCTGCTGGGTTTTCTTTTGTATTTACGTACGCCAATTTAATTCTTTTGTAAGGTCTTGAATTTCTGCTATTCTATTACTAACAAAGCATTTCAATAAATTTGGTGCAGTTTTAATCCATGATAATACAATGGTAGAATCGCTCCACAGTGTGCAGTTGTCAAAATTCTGTCGCGATACCTTTAATATTTTATTTACTAGACGAGCAGCTATCAGTGCGGCGCATAATTCTAAACGTGGTGTACTTAACGGCTTTAAAGGAGCGACCTTCGATTTTGCACACAAGAGGTTACTTACTATTTCTCCAGTATGACTGTTGATTGCCCGTATATATACGTAAGCTCCGTAAGCATCCTTTGACGCATCACAAAACGCGTGAATTTCTTTTTTATTGCTATCTTTCATAAAAGCATATCGCGGTATTTTTATAGTGTTTAGTGTTTGTAACTCAGTTTCAAATTTTCTCCACATATTTTGAACTACTTCTGGTACCGGATCATCCCATGTTAACTTTTCAAGCCATAATTTTTGGAGAATTATTTTCGCGGTTACCGTACAAGCTGCTAAGAGACCTAGCGGGTCGAATATTTGGGATACCAATGACAAAAGAACTCGTTTAGTGATTACTTCCTTTTCTCTATTTATGTTTATATCGAAAACTAACTGATCGTCACTACAAGACCAAAAAACTCCAAGCGTTTTTGTTTTTACCTTCCGTCACCTTTAGGTAAGGAAGGTATTGTCTTTGGTCAAAAAATTCGATGATGAGTTTTTAATCAATAAGCACGTTTTAGGGCCCCTAGAATACGAATTTACTATTTTTACGATGATGTCTGTATGTGTGTGTGTGTGTGTGTGGATGTGTGTGTGTGTGTGTGTAACAAAATTTTCGTCTGCGATAACTCTAATACTACAGTTTCAAAAATTATAATTTTTTCGTATACTTCTTCGTTACAGCCATATGAAGAGCTGATTAGATTTTGATTACAATTGGTCAACCGGAAGTACCATCATTTGAAGATTTTAACAGTTTTTCTTGAAAAAACTATGTTAAATATCATTTTTTCACATTTAATGTTATTATAAATATTAAAGAATATTTTATTTTCTATACGATTTGACTGCATTTTATACTTAATATTGAACGGATATAGAGTTAAAAAATTGTAAAAAAATTAAATTTCATAAAGTAGCTATAGCTATGAAAACAGCTACTATATTAAGAAAATTCTGATTGAAAGATGTCAGTGTCAAGTGAAATTGACAGTGTGTTTGTCTTATAATTTTATTGGAAATATAGGATCTCTTGCTTTCTGTATGAAATTTGTATAAAATACATACAACTGCTTTAAGGTAATGTACAAGAAATAATAATAAATCTTTTATTTCTGCAGATACATTACACTGTATATAGAAAACGTCATAAAATAATAATTTAAGACATAAATTTTCTGTATGAAATTTGCATAAAATACATGCAGCTGCCGGAAGGTAATGTACAAGAAATAGAATATTTAATTTAGCAAGGAACTTTCCGTATGAAATTTGTACAAAATACATAGAACTGACGGAAGGTAATGTGCTGGCCACATCAGATTTTTTCGTTTTGTCCTAACTTCATGAATGTTTCATTTGATTCACTGGTAATTTGATCAAGTACCTCGGTTTCATTACTTTTCCATTTGCGTAAAGTAAATCCACCTGATTGCAAAATATGTGTTACCGCGTTACAAATTTGTGCTAATTGATCTACATCATCATCCCCTGTTATTAGATCATCTACGTACATATCCTCTTTAATTATTACCGAAGCTCTTTCGTTACTTTTCACGTTGTCCTCTGCTAATTGAAATAAACAACGTATAGCGAGATAAGGAGCTGACGCTGTCCCATAAGTTACCGTGTTCAAGCTATACTCTTTCATTGGTTCATTGGATGAAAACCGCCATAATATTTTTTGTAATGGACGTTGTTCTGGTGTAACCAAAACTTGCCTATACATTTTCGATACGTCGGCGCATGCTACGTACGCGTGTTCGCGGAATCTAATTAAAATTGAGAATAAATCGCTCTGGATTGTAGGGCCGACCATCTGAAGGTCATTCAACGACGCACCCGATGTTGTGGCCGCGGACGCATTGAAAACTACTCTAAGTTTAGTTGTTAAGTTCTCTGCCTTTACTACCCCGTGATGAGGCATAAAATATGATTTTGTGCTATCCGTACTATTTGTTGCACTCATGTGCCCTAACTCAAGATACTCTCGTATGAATTCTGTGTATAATATCCTTAAAGGTTGGTTTTTATCTAATCTTTTTTCTAACATGTTAAATTGATTTAATGCCCCTTGTCTAGAATCCCCTAGTTTATCTATTGAGTCTTTAAATGGAATTGAAACTACAAACCTACCGGTTTTATCTCGCCTTGTCGATGTCTTAAAATGTTCCTCGCACATTTTCTCTTCTATTGAGCACGCTCGTTTAGGTAAACATTCTTCTATTTCCCAAAACTTACTAAGTTGTGCTTGAATGTCGTTATCGTTACTATCATTGATCTTTACGAAATTACAATAAATATTACTTGAAATCTGTGGTATTGGCCCTGTGACAATATACCCTAACTTTGTGTGCTGAAGAATTGGTAAATTCTTGCCTAATTTTACTTGATTCGTTTCAAGAATATCCCAAAATATAGATGCTCCTAACAACATGTCAATTTTGCTCGGAATTCCAAATTTTGGATCAGCTAGTATTATATTATCTGGGATGTCTATCTTTGAATCGTTTATTCTAAAATTTGGTAACTGATTACAAATGGACGATACCACAAAAAATGAAGTATTCCTGCTATAATCTGAGCATCTAGATTTAAGAATCGCAGAGCATTTAGAATTTAAGTTAGAGGTTACGGTTCCTATACTTGTTAATGAAATCTGAACCGGTGTTTTTTCAAGACCTAACAAATTGCAAAATTTTGATGTTATTAAATTCGACTGAGACCCTGAGTCTAGAAGTGCTCTTCCCTGTTGAATTTTACCATTTGCATCTAATACATTGACTATTACTGTTGCCAAAAGTGTCTGAGTGGCTTCGCTAGTATAACGAACCAAACTACACTGAGTTTGCAATTCTTTTGTTTCATTGTTTGTATCTGCATTTGAGCTAATTTCGCGAGTTTGATTAAATTTATCTATGTGCAAGAGTGTATTATGTTTATGGCCACATTTTCTGCACAACCCTGATCGACAGTCTTTAATAAAATGCCCTAAACGCAAACAATTTATACACAAACCCTTCGCTTTTGCATTTTCTATTCGCTTCTCTACCTATAATTTTGTGTTCTTTTTTACAAAAACAACATTTCTGCTCGCTATTTGTAGACAAATATACCCTTGTTGTATTTTTATAATGACTATCATTTTTACAATACCTACTTTGTGATTTATTAACCGCGTTGACATTCACATTTTCCAATGTATCGGCTTTTTCGTTTAGAAACTTAAATAATTGCTTTTTCGAGGGTAACTCATTGTCCTTTATAGAGCTTTCCCAATCGCGCATTGTGTCCGAATCTAGTTTACTAGTTATTAAATGTATAAGAACTGAGTCCCAAGAATCTACCGGTTGTTTCAACAATTCTAGAGCTCTAAGATGCTGTGATGCCTCATTTATGATGTTCCGAATTTCTTTTGCATTTTCCGAATTCGCGGGTTTTATATTAAATAATGCCTTTATGTGATTATTAACAAGAAGTCGCGGTTTATTGAACCTTTCGCACACTGATTTCCACGCGATGCCATAGTTTCCCGCAGAAGTTTCTAGAAAGTTTACTGTCTTTGCTGCATCGCCTACCAAAGATGATTTCAGATATTGAAATTAAAGAATATCGTCTAAGCTATTGTTATTGTGTATGACCGATTCAAACGAGTCTCTATATTCTAACCATTTGTTATAATTACCGTCAAATTTGGGTAAGTCTATCACTGGTAACTTAACAGATTTCAAATTTACAGATCCAATTTGGTTAGAAACTATTGGAACTGGCGAGCTACAAGTTTTGGGTTTACTACTGTATAACATAAATTTTACTGTAGATTGAACATTGCAAAATTTATCTTCTAGTTCGCTACGAATTTTCAATTCTTTTTGTAAATTATCTAAAGAAGTTTGTGTCTCAATACTATCTTGTATACTATCAAATTTTGTATAAAGTTCATTGATTTTAGTTTGTCTGATATCTAGTTGAGCTATTTCTATTTCTTGTAATCCACGCTTATTAGTTTCTAATTCATTCCCCAACTTCTCGACATATGTAGTGAAACTATCTAATTTTGACTGAATTGACTGACGTTGTTTTTGTAAGTCTTCAAGCTTGACTTTAGCCATTGTAAATATCAAATAGAAGCTGGTTTTAAGGAAAAATGTGACAATAAGGATGTACTCACAAGTTTTGATTGACCTTGCCTTTACTGCCTTCCCACCCTTGTTCGCTTGACTTGGACTGTTCCGACTCCGCTGTCTGGAATGCTGGTGTCTTCACGTGCTCTTTGTCTGGTTGATTTTCTACTAATATTCGGCTAACGAAGGACCAATATGTTTGGGTGAAGATTTTCTAAATGCTAAAATCGATTAGTAGTGTGTGTGGGTGAATGGAAACAAAAAACTAAACTATAACTATGTTATTTAATTGCAGACAATGTTTCTGAGCGCTGCGCTACATCGCTTCACAAATGCTTATATTCGACTGCTACAGATCTGTTGCAAGCAACAACGCTATCCCCACTCCAGGGCACCGCCCAGCTAGGTGCGTTCGTTCTCGAACTGCGTTTGTTGTTTGTGTACAGTGGTTACAACTAACAAATAATTATTATAAAATAATAAGACATCTTAACACCCACTGTGGTCACAAAATTGCCAGTGACCCATTGTGTAAATTTTACATATTTTTTTTACAGTGTAGCATAAGTATATAAGAAGAATTTGCGTTCGCGTATAATATGAATGTTGGAATATAAGTCAATTGTTTATAGTTATTATAACTGGGTGTTTATTGTTAATGTTTAAAACCTATTTCTAAGGATTTTGTTAAACTATATGTAAATATTTAAACAAATTCTGTGGTCAGTTTTGTAATTATAGCATATCTAAAAAGAATTCGCGTTCGCGTATAATAAGAATGTTAGAATATAACTCAATTGTATATAGTTATTATAGCTGGATGGTTATTGTTAATGTTTAAAACCGATTTGTACGTATTTTGTTAACCAATATATAAATGTTTAAACAAATTCTATAGCCAGTTTCATTAATATAGCATACATAAAAAGAATTCACGTTCGCGTATACTAAGAATGTTCGAACATAACTCAATTATTTTAAATTATTATAGCTGAGTGGTTATTTTTAATATTTAAAACCGACTTCTACGGATCTTATTAAACTATATGTAAATTTTTAAACAAATTCTGTGGCCAGTTCTGTAAATATAGCATAATTATATAAAAAGAATTTGCGTTCGCGTATAATATTAATGTTAGAATATAACTCAATTGTTTATAGTTATTATAACTGGGTGTTTATTGTTAATGTTTAAAACCTATTTCTAAGGATTTTGTTAAATTATATGTAAATTTTTAAACAAATTCTGCGGCCAGTTCTGTAAATATATAGCATATATAAAAAGAATTCGCGTTCGCGTATAATAAGAATATTAGAAAATAACTTAATTGTTTATAATTATTATAGCTGAATGGTTATTGTTAATGTTTAAAACCGATTTCTACGGATTTTGTGAAACTATGTGTAAATTTTTAAACAAATTGTGTTGCCATTTCTGTAAATATAGCATATATAAAAAGAATTCGCGTTCGCGTATAACAAGAATATTGGAAAATAACTTAATTGTTTATAATTATTATAGCTGAATGGTTATTGTTAACGTTTAAAACCGATTTCTGCGGATTTTGTTAAACTATATGTAAATTTTTAAACAAATTCTGTGGCCAGTTCTGTAAATATAGCATATATAAAAAGAATTTGCGTTCGCGTATAATATGAATGTTAGAATATAACTCAATTGTTTATAGTTATTATAGCTGGGTGTTTATTGTTAATGTTTAAAACCGATTTCTACGGATTTTGTTAAACTATATGTAAATTTCTAAACAAATTCTGTGGCCAGTTCTATAAATATATAGCATATATAAAAGAATTCGCGTTCGCGTATAATAAGAATATTAGAAAATAACTTAATTGTTTATAATTATTATAGCTGAATGGTTATTGTTAATGTTTAAAACCGATTTCTACGGATTTTGTTAAACTATATGTAAATTTTTAAACAAAGTCTGTGGCCAGTTCTGTAAATATAGCATAAGTATATAAGAAGAATTTGCGTTCGCGTATAATATGAATGTTGGAATATAAGTCAATTGTTTATAGTTATTATAACTGGGTGTTTATTGTTAATGTTTAAAACCTATTTCTAAGGATTTTGTTAAACTATATGTAAATATTTAAACAAATTCTGTGGTCAGTTTTGTAATTATAGCATATCTAAAAAGAATTCGCGTTCGCGTATAATAAGAATGTTAGAATATAACTCAATTGTTTATAGTTATTATAGCTGGATGGTTATTGTTAATGTTTAAAACCGATTTGTACGTATTTTGTTAACCAATATATAAATGTTTGAACAAATTCTATAGCCAGTTTCATTAATATAGCATACATAAAAAGAATTCGCGTTCGCGTATACTAAGAATGTTCGAACATAACTCAATTATTTTAAATTATTATAGCTGAGTGGTTATTTTTAATATTTAAAACCGACTTCTACGGATCTTATTAAACTATATGTAAATTTTTAAACAAATTCTGTGGCCAGTTCTATAATATATAGCATAATTATATAAAAAGAATTTGCGTTCGCGTATAATATTAATGTTAGAATATAACTCAATTGTTTATAGTTATTATAACTGGGTGTTTATTGTTAATGTTTAAAACCTATTTCTAAGGATTTTGTTAAATTATATGTAAATTTTTAAACAAATTCTGCGGCCAGTTCTGTAAATATATAGCATATATAAAAAGAATTCGCGTTCGCGTATAATAAGAATATTAGAAAATAACTTAATTGTTTATAATTATTATAGCTGAATGGTTATTGTTAATGTTTAAAACCGATTTCTACGGATTTTGTGAAACTATGTGTAAATTTTTAAACAAATTGTGTTGCCATTTCTGTAAATATAGCATATATAAAAAGAATTCGCGTTCGCGTATAACAAGAATATTGGAAAATAACTTAATTGTTTATAATTATTATAGCTGAATGGTTATTGTTAATGTTTAAAACCGATTTCTACGGATTTTGTTAAACTATATGTAAATTTTTAAACAAATTCTGTGGCCAGTTCTATATATAGCATATATAAAAAGAATTCGCGTTCGCGTATAATATGAATGTTAGAATATAACTCATTTGTTTATAGTTGTTATAACTGGGTGTTTATAGTTAATGTTTAAAACCGATTTCTACGAATTTTGTTAAATTATATGTAAATTTTTAAACAAATTCTGTGGCCAGTTTTGTAAATATATAGCATGTATAAAAGACTTCGCGTTCGCGTATAAGAATATTAGAAAATAACTTAATTGTTTATAATACCCTTTTGGAGCACTCTGTTTACGATAAGTCACGAAATTCAAGAAGTATGAATTTCATTTTGGACAAAAAATATGTGAAATATCTCAAATGTAGGTTTGACATTTTAAGTGTACATATTTGTCAATATCAATGTTATTTTTATAATTTATTGGGGAAAATTATCCTTTCCTACAATGATTTTCGTTCTTAGGTAAATATAATCTTCGGCATAATCGTAAAATGGAGTTGTACTTTAGTTTAAGAATGAAATAATTCAGTGTAAAATTTACAAATTTAGGTTAAATTTTGAACAATTTTGGGTTAAAAATACATATATTTCAAATGACAAATTACGCTCCGAATGTGAATAATTATGAACGTGGTCTGAAATTGAAACATCAAAGAACAAGTTACCTTTTACTTGCCACAAGTGCAAACATGCAAAGATGAAGAAAATTTTGTTCCAACTCAGATTTTTTTATATACACATATATACAGGTTGTTATGTAAGTAAGTTTACAACGCTTAACCCATGGTAAAACGGACCCTAAAGGTTATAAATCTGGCAATAATTTTTGTTTTGAACTATTACGTGATTGGTCAGTATTAAATACCTCCAGTTCTTGTAGAAAGCATGTTAAACAAAAATTATTGCTAAATTTACTATCTATGGTGTCAGTTCCACAACGGATTAAGACGTTGTACACTTACTTACATAACACCCTCTTTCAACACCGTGTTTCTACCATGAAATATATTTTTTCTACAAATTTATTAATAGCGGGCCTCTTAATGTTTGTTTTTAGGATTAAAAATGCCATTTTATGACAGCAGTGTTAAAAGTGAATGTGAAAAAATTATTAAAAATACAAATTTAAATTAAAAAATTTTGTTTGTAGAAAAAATAGAAGGTTTGGATCACTATGCTTCGCGTCGTGTTCCAAATTTCCTTCTCACAAAATAAAGTGTCACTTTAACACTTACATTACAAATAACTATTCTATTCATTGGCGATTATAAAATATAAATGCTTGATCGTACACATGTTTGACATTAATTCAAAAATAAGCTCGTGATGGCCTAAGTAGAAAATTGTAAAATGTTATAGGTAAGAAAATAGTGAGTGCGGTCCTGGTTCATCGTGTGTGGTGTGACGTGACGTAAACAACAGCTGGTACGATTGTGGTGCTGTGCACGATAACAGAACAAAAGAGTACTGGGAATCCCCAATTGGGTGCGGCGACCCTGCCAAGGGATAGAGTGATACTTTGCTCTTTTTTGTAATAAGTAGAAATAAACATTATTTATTGTGTAAAAATATATGTATATGCCCAAAAAACAAATATTTTTCATTATATGTTCTTAGAGAATATAACTGAATTTTTCGCTATTTAACAATCATTGTTTAAATAATTTACGTGATATTTTCTAAATTGTTTAAAAATACTATGGCTAATAAGAATTAAATATTTTTATTATGTAATAATGTATGTATGTGTCTAAAAAACAAATGTTTTTTATTAGGTTTTCTTATAGAGAAAATAACTGAATAGAGCTATTGCAAAAATTTTCATGTCTTCCAAGTACTAATTTTTAAAAGATATTGTTATTTAAAGAGCATGAAATTTGAAAGTATCACGAAATATCCATTAGATATTTTACAATTAATGATTGAAATTTGTGTAATATTTTTAAAAAGTCACGCGATCTGAAACATAATGTGACGTCAAAGCACATACAGTTTAACATGTGACAAACTATCACCTACCTTTATTTATATAAATAACGTTCTTTTTACTAAAACCCAAAATAAAAAAAAATTAATAAGTAAATATGAATGTAAATGAAGAGACAATTCAAATATTTTTATAAACCTATGAATATTTTGTTCTTTTATAGGTACTTATATTTTAATTGCACAATTTAAAAAAAAATACATTCGAGATCTCGACTTTCCACTCTCGTCTCGACCAAATATCGAGGACATTACTCTCGTCTCGTCTCGAATGGTCGAGACGAGAATAAGGTTAATCTCGTCTCGAAAATACGAGAAATTCGAGACGAGATCTCGAAAATGCAGGATCTCGCGGCATCTCTAATTACAACTGACAAAACTATTGTGATTTGACAGTTCGTTGTTTTGCAGAATCCAACAAAACAAACAACTAAGTTTTAGTTCGTTTACTGGAAGTCTCAAACATATTTTTATAATTATTACAGCTGTTTGGTTATTGTTCATGTTTAAAACCGATTTCTACGTATTTTGTTAACCTATATGAAAATTTTTAAACAAATTCTGTAGCCAGTTTTATTAATATAGAATATATAAAAAGAATTCGCGTTCGCGTATAATAAGAATGTTCCAATATAACTCAATTATTTTTAATTATTATAGCTGAGTGGTTATTTTTAATATTTAAAACCGACTACTGTGGATTTTATTAAACTATATGTAAATTTTTAAACAAATTCTGTGGCCAGTTCTATAAATATAGCATATATAAAAAGAATTGGCGTATATTAAGAGGCATATTTACCCCTGTGCTGAAATATGAAGCGAAAACTCAAATAAATTGTTCCTCTACTAAAACTACTAACATTTTAAAAAATTCAACACAACACAAACTTACTTGCAATATTAACCTGTATTTTTAAAAAATAATTATTGAAATTTATTAGTATTTGACTTTGATTTTATGGGAAATTCGAGAAATGCTGCTTTGCCTATAAAATCAAAGTCAAATATTAATAGATTTCAATAATTATTTTTTTAAATGTAGGTTAATATCGCAAGTAGGTTTGGGTTGTGTTGAATTTTTTAAAATGTTGATAGTTCTAGTACAGGAACAATTTATTTGAATTTTCGCTTCATATTTCAGCACAGGGGTAAATAACGATGACACGCGCATATGAATCTGCTGTCGGCAACCGATGCATCAACTCCTGGTATATGAAAATTTCATCTTCGGCAGATATTTTGACTATAGCTGGGTGGTTATTGTTAATGTTTAAAACCGACTTCTACGGATTTTGTTAAACTATATGTAAATATTTAAACAAATTCTGTGGCCAGTTCTGTAATTATAGCATATCTAAAAAGAATTCGCGTTCGCGTATAATAAGAATGTTAGAATACAACCCAATTGTTTATAGTTATTATAGCTCGATGGTTATTGTTAATGTTTAAAACCGATTTCTACGTATTTTGTTAACCAATATATAAATGTTTAAACAAATTCTGTAGCCAGTTTTATTAATATAGCATACATAAAAAGAATTCGCGTTCGCGTATAATAAGAATATTAGAAAATAACTTAATTGTTTATAATTATTATAGCTGAATGGTTATTGTTAATGTTTAAAACCGATTTCTACGGATTTTGTTAAACTATATGTAAATTTTTAAACAAATTCTGTGGCCAGTTCTGTAAATATACACTGTTAGAAAAAAATGTGTAAAATTACATAATATATTATGGCTACCAATATGCCATAAAATATAAAGTAATTTTACATTTTACCAAATTACAGAAATGTCTGTAAAACAGACTTCTGTAAAAAGACAGACCATATGTATTTCCATTTTTTACGAAAATGTATGTAATTTTAGAATTTGTAAAATTACAAACTGTGTAATTTTACAAATAAACCTTTACATTATTTATGTAATTTTACTAATTGTAATTTAAATAAAAAAAATTCATTTTACATGCTGTTTATGTAATTTTACTGTTTTTATTTTACAAACAAAAAAATAATTTTACATATGGTTTATGGAATTTTACTGTTTTAATTTTACATAAAAATTAATTTTACATTCATGTAATGTCAAAATCTTGAAAATTACATTTGGAATTTTTATATATATATATATATATATATATATATATATATATATATATATATATATATATATATATATATATATATATATATAACTTCTGTTGCAATTACTATAAAAATAAAACTGATGTAAAATTAATAAAGCAATTATTAATTTGAATTTAAATATACATATATTTATATATACTTACCTAAATTAATGGAAGAAAAGACATTAAAAATGAATAATAACTAATAATATTTTTAATATATATATTTACAAAAAAGTAGAAACAATACAAAAAACAATATACAAAAAACACATGTAATGCAGGTTAGAGACATTCTGAAAACAAAATATTTGTTATCATAAAATTATGCAATTTTCGTAATATTGATTATTGTTACATACTAATTAATTTAAATATTATTCAAACATTAATTTACGATAATAGATAAATTAAGTATTATAATTTTATATTTATTTATGTTCTGAATCATAATGAAGGAAGAAAAATATAAAACTAAATACATAGATTAAATAATAATGTTATTACATAATCTATGAAATTAAAAAGAACATATCTTACCTTTAATATGATATAAATTATCTTCAAAATTGGACAAACAGAAAATATATTTAAATATTATGTATACATAAACATAGAGTTAGAGTACCCATATACGCAGGCAACAACACTTCAATGTGAAAATGACGCTATGTGTGATCATGCGCATTATATTTTCTGTAATTTTACAGAAAATAAAATGTAGTGTTCGTACTTTTACACAAAGTATTGTGTATTTTTACAGATATTTTTTAAAAGTTCAGGCATATATGTAGAAGTACAGCACATCAGTAAACTTATTGAAAATATTATGTTAATATGGAATTTTAGTTAAATTATAATGGAAATTATATATGTAATTTTACATTTTTTCTAGTGTGATCAAACGCATTATATTTTCTGTAATTTTACACAAACTATAATGTAGTATTAGTAATTTTACACAAATTGTAATGTAATTATGTAATTTTACAGAAATACCAAAAAAATTATGTAGTTTATTTAAAAATACATGTCATATATGTACAAATATATATATTTCGTATTATTACAAAAATATAATAGGATATGTACAGAAGCATTATGTATTTTTACAGATATTTGTAAAAGTACCGGCATGTATGTAAAAGTACAACACATCAGTAAACTTATTGAAAATATTATGTAAATATGGAATTTTACATAAATTATAATGGAAATTATATATGTAATTTTACATTTTTTCTAACAGTGTAGCATATATAAAAAGAATTCGCGTTCGCGTGTAATAAGAATCTTAGAAAATAACTGAATTGTCTAATTGCAGATAAACAACATTAGGGTTTAAAATGGGTTCGTATTTAGCTGGCAAAAAATGTATGTGTATGTCAAAAAAGCAATGTATTCATTAGTATTCTTAAAAAGAAATAGGGGGACATGGCTTAACCACAGATTCCTGAGGCTAAAATAAGATAATTTAACTAAACTTACCCTTATCCGAACTTATACCGTTTAGCCAGTATTCTGCTTCAAAGTTCTTCTAAAAAAAAAAATAATTTTGCTTATAATAACAGAACGGTTGGTTCAATTTGGATTAAATTTGGTATGACACTTTATATGGATATAAGTCATCTTCTAAGATGATATTTGCTATTATTAGTGAACCGCTAGTGCAAGAAACTTGAATGTCACGACATTGATGAGACAGTAACTTTTTAATGGCAACGCCGATAACGTAATTTTTTTTTTTTTTTTTTCATAAAGATACATTCAATAGTAAACTTTTCTCTCTCTGTTTAATTTGTAATATCTGTCACGGTTCACGCAGAAAAAAATAAAACCTGAGTGACTGCACCCTGAAAATTTTCAATTAAATTTTATCTAGCAGTCCATTTATTTGACAAATATCTCATTTTCATAGCAGTAACAATTGTTTATAAGTTGTCAATCCTGTCAAGTTGCTTAGGAGTAAGATAAGATTACTAATCTTCTAACCATAATAATAATAACAATAATAATAATCATGGCTTATTCTTATGCGGAACAAACGGACATGTTACTAGTCTTAGGATATTGCGAAGGAAATTGTCGCAGATGCGTTAGAGTATACGCCGAAAGGTTTCCAAATCGTCGCGTGCCGAATCATAAAACTTTTGCACGTGTTGAAAGGCGTCTTCGGGAAAGAGGAAGTTTTACACCAGTAACCGCTGATCGTGGACGTGCTCCTATAATTCGCACTCCTGGCGTAGAAGAAGAAATTTTGGAAATTGTAGAACAAGATCCCTTAGTTGTCGATGTTTGGCACTAGAAGTAGAAGTTTCCAAGGATGTAGCGCATACGGTTCTCAAAGAACAACTGTTATATCCATATCACATTCAAACTGTGCAAGAACTTTTACCAGCCGATCTCAATAAGCGCCTAGAGTTTTGCCGCTTCATCCAAGAAAAAAGAGTTGAAAATAATAATTTTCATAAAACAATTCTCTTCACGGATGAGGCGTGTTTCACAAGGAGAGGCATTACGAACTTGCACAATGAACATGTGTATGCCGAAGAAAATCCGCATATCAGCAAGCAACGCCACTTTCAGCACGAGTTTAGAATCAATGTTTGGGTAGGAATTATCAACAGTTTCATTATAGGTCCTGTAATTCTACCAAATCGTTTGAATGGAGAGAGAATTTCTACAAAATGTTTTACCTGATTTATTGGAACATTTGCCGTTAGCCCTCAGACGCGACATGTGGTTTCTTCATGACGGACAGTGTTGCCACATGTCGAAAAAATAAAGTACTAGGATTGAGAAACAAAAAGTACTAGATCATATAAAAAAGTACTAAATTTGAAAAATAATCTTTATTCAGACAAATAACAATCGAAAATATAACTTTTGTAAATTATGTATAATACTGATAATATTAATTGCACATAAACAAAGCTTTTAATTAATATTATTAAATATATTAATAGTTTCTAAATTATCAGTCTCGTCAGTAACAGTAGTATTGTTGGCATCAGTACAATGAGCACTGATATGAAATATAATGAAATAATATACAAACAGAGCAAACGTACAAGCACATCGGGTTTCGAAATTATAAAACTTAAACACGTTGCAATGCAAATTCACGTTTTATAACAATGCATAGACAATGATAGCGTAACGCATGCGTCAGCGTCAGGTTGCGTTTAGCAAGAATTGAGTGCAGACTGCAGAGTGCGTTCAGAAAAAAATGAAACTGTAAATGTTATTTCATTTAAAAAAAATAAAGTAAACAAAATAGTGAAAAAGTACTAGATTTGGAAGAAATTTTAAAAAAAGTACTTTAGTACTTCAGTGTCTTAAAAAGTACTAGATCTAGTACTAAAGTACTAAATGTGGCAACACTGATGACGGAGCACCGCCTCACTTTACTGTTAAGGTGAAATGATACCCCAGCGCGCGAAATTCAAATTAGTCAAATGGTTTTTCATTTATTATTTAAAATTGTGTAATGTAATATGATTTCGTTGTATACATAAATAAAAAGGGAATAATTTGTCATGAAAATGAAATAGTTTCAATAATATTTATATTTATTTATTCACCCAAAATAATATTTTAAACATTATTATTAATATATCTCCAGTTCTAAACCTACAATTTTGATTAAATTTGCACAAAATATGTAAAATAGGATAAGGAATAAAATATGTGAAAATTAAGAAAAATGATTTTTGGGAACAATTTTAAAAATCCAAAAAACCTACTTTTTTATACATTTTAATGTTTTTCTTCTATACTAAACCTACAATTTTGTTCATACTTTAATATGTTTTGAAGAATATTGTTACACATAACATATAAAAAAAAATCGAAAATTAAATTTTGGGAACATACTTAAAAAAAATAAAATGTTTAATTTTATTTATTTTCTGAAGTCTGTGAAGTTCTACTCCTAAAATTTGTTCAGTATTACATACTGTACACATTTCTATATTTCTCAGGTAAGTATTTTAAATATTTATTGTTTAATATAGAAGATATTGGTAATTAAAACAAATTCGGTAAGTATTTTCGTGTAACATCAGGTAGTGGCTCTATGAGTAGACCTAGCGGTGCGTAGGTAAACTATTATACAATCGGTGACTCCATGGAAAATTGATAGATGATTTGGTTCCCGCCAAATTTATACACTGCTGTCTTCTAGGTTTTTCGCAGTATTTATGTTACATTGTGTTTCGTAGTGTAAAAGTGTATTTTGTTGTCTACGTATTTGTACGAGCGACAAGCGCTTGTATCTTGCAAAAAAAAAAAAATTAGAACGTTAGGAAAGTAAATAGATCCTTTTGGAAAATAATTCATTCGATTAAGAATTTTGTGCTCTATTCATGAAAAAATTGCAAACATTTGAGGTGGAATAAACTCAAAAATTGCATTTTATAGAAATAAAGAAAAATCTATTTAAAGTTTATCGTAATATATTAGGGACTGTACGATATATTTGATTAAAATTTTACGAACTTATGACACTAAGCATGTACCTACTCTCACGCAGTTTTATTGAAAATGGCAAAATGTTTGTAATAAACGAATATTAGACATTGAATTTATACGCCGATAACTTTAACAATTATTTTTTTTTTTTGGTTAATTAACTTTTTTAGAAATTTCAAAAAGTAATAATAATAAAAGTGCTGATAATCTGTGTTATAACATTGAATTTCTGAGGTAATTTGTAAATGTTTTAAACATAATAAATTACGCTCCACAGCAACACTGGTTATTGGTACTTTAAAAAGTTATTAAGCTTTTGAAAATATTTTACAAGAATAATTTTCATTAAAATATTGTATTATATCAATTTTTGAGTTCAAATAAAGTGAGCCGACTGCTGCATTACGGGCTGGAAGCGATAAAACATTCGTCTATGTGTATTGTCTGTACGTTACGTATAGTTGTAGGAAGCGATCTACGAAACTCATTATAGAAACTGCCAATTGCCCGTTATGAAGTTTTATGGGACTTGCAGTAAGGGTTTCTTGGAGCCAGGTAGATTTTTCTATTCCGGACCGTATCCGAAATTTGCTTTCAAGATGTTTCATAATTATGTACTTTTAAATCTACATTAAAATAATAATGAGTTTTAAATATATTTCTTCTAACATCAATTTGTATGTTTTTTTTGTTTTATTGTCTTATTTTTATTATATACTTTAAATTTACAAAATTTAAATCAAAATTCAGTAGGATTTTTTAATACGGCCCTTACACTAAAAGTGATGCTTTCAAGTTCGAATAATTTATGAGTCCTGACCGCAAAGATGTCCAACCCTCCATAAAAGCTTGTAAATCCTGCATAAGCTTGTTACATAAATCGCTTCCTACAGCTATAAAATACGTCCGGCACGAGCAGCGATACAGCTACCAATCCTATACGCACGCGCGTAACTAAGAACTTTGGGTAGGGGGTGAGCGGGTAGACTGATGCACTGATGGCTGTGAGACGAAGTTTCTCATCGGCTTTGCATCTGCTTTGTAAGTGTCCGCACCGAGTGACACCCATTTGAGAGGTGACACAAGGGTGATTGGTTATAAAATTATTTCAGCAAAAATTTTATGTTTTATAAAAATATGAATACCTTTTTTAAACAACGCTGTCAATATTACAAAATTACAGTGACCCTTGAGATTGAGATCAGACAATTTTATAATTTGTATGTAGCTTTTCGATTGTGTTACCGATACTACATTCTAACGTACCTTATTCCCTTCAATTCATTTTCGTTTAATCGACTTGTATTTTAATACGAGTATAATAATATAAAAGTTGTAGTATATTATTGAAGTTTGACTAATATATTGTCACATGAGTGGGAGGTAGAGATGGGTTATTTCCCGAAATTTAAAGATACGTGAAAATTTCCAGAATTTTTTTTTAGGGAATTTCCCTAAGAATTTCTTATATAAAGTGCAATATTAACAAAACATTAAATGAGTAATTGAAAAGTACGAGTATCGTACTGAATTTCACACGTACTTATATTTGCTTATAAAAAAAATTAACCAGAATAACAATTTATTATGAAGGAACCATAATTTACACGACAAATGAATAATTTTACATATTTAACAATTTAATAATTATTTATAACCGCTTGAACCAATTATCAAGGCCAATTATCTTTTATAATATACGGGAAATTTTCAAAAATTATATTCACTGGGTTTTTCCCAAAAAAATCCCGGAAAAAAGTGACAAAATTTCTTCCCGTAAATCGCGGATGAAGAAATTTCCAGGAACTTTCCCAGGAAAAAAAAACAAATTCCCGGCGGGAATTTTTCGACGGCACATCACTAGTGGGAGGTCGTTTTCCATGACTTTTTTGTCGCCAATCTTTTTATTTTATTATATATGAAAATGATTATATATTTTTTTCATTTGTTACTTTGGAAAATATTGCATAAACTTTCATTTAAAATACTTTTAGAAAAATGTGAAACCGGCTCTTTACCTATACTATGTAATTGTGTTTACAAAATGGACGGGGGAGGGTGATACCATGAGTTGCCGCACCGAGTGACACCAAGTCTAGTGACGCAACTATAATTACGCACTTTTGGGGGGTTTTAAAAGTCTATTTTCTTTTGTAGCCTGTAAATAAGTAAACAATATAGATATTGCATTTGTCTATTTTTTTCGCATTTCACTATCGCGTGGAAAGTTGACAACATAAGAAAATTTAGTCATGCTTCCGCACATTGTCACACATCATTATAAAACCATTCTTACAATTTTCTTCAATTCTTTAATAATAACAATCAACAAAAACCAAGAAAAAAACAACATATACATATTGTGCTTGATAATAGACTCAAGCCGTAAATTTAACGGTAGAAGAGTTTATGTATATGTATTAATAATAAGGAAACCAAAAATGCAACTATATAATGCCCAAACGAAATTATACGATCACGATGATGCAACTTGAATTTTATCTCACCGCAAAGCATGTACCTAACATGGTGCAAAGTTACCCTCTCGCTGTTACATCACGCAGGGAAGGGATTAGCATATTTGTTATCTATCTCGTGTGATCTGGGTGTGAGCAGACAGGTTGTCTCATAATTTTGAGTGGTGGGAGAACAAGTTACCAAGCTTAGACCAGGAATGGAGGGGAGATAGGGCATAGTCAAGTCACGTGTATCTTTTAAAATCACCAGAACGATTTTCAACTTTATTGCAACGCCAGAATCAGCTGAATAAGGCTAGTCGACCAATTAAATACTGTTATGTTACAGTTGGCCAAATCTAAATATTTCTTGATTAGCCATGCTATAACTACAAATTATCTTGATTTTGTTTTATAAATGTAAAATAAATACGGAAGAATATTCATAAAAAACGTAATATAAATAACGGACAGATTAAAACGGTGGGTGACATTAAAAACTTATTCTTTCGACTGCACACGTATGTAACACATCTGGCCGACTAGCCTTCTACAGCTGTCGCTAAGATGATAGATGATTTCGAAAGTCTTCTTACGGCGAAATACATAGTGTGCCCTGTCTCTAGGATGACCATATTATTTTCTTCGAACCTAAGACATATTGAAAAATAACTAGGACATTTACAATTTTTAAGTAGAGGACATTTCCACAAAGTATTTTATTAATAAAAAAAATAGGGGTATTAAAAAAAATCCTTCAAAACTAGCATTAAATAATACATGTATTCTGTAAATAGAAGACACAAATATAAAATTCATGTTTACAATAAAAAAAAATATATTTATTTTAAAGAATAACCATTTTATTTAAGATTTTTTGATTATTTTTTTTACATTCATAATTTTAATTATGCGATTTCTTTAAAAAACTAGGACACTGTATAAACCCGGGAGGACGTCCGAGAACGCCTTCAAAAAGAGGACATGCCCTCGTAAACTAGGACGTCTGGTCACCGTACCTATCTCTCCTCTATTCTTGGTCTGAGTCATCAAGTACTCAAATATGCTGTGCAGCTTTTCTGATTTTGTATTTCAACGAATGATGTTTATATTTATGAACAGAGGTGGGCAAGTTACTATCAAGAAATAATTAATTACAATTACTCTGACCAAAAAACAATGAGAATACTACAGTTCGGCCACTATTGAGTGAAAGATAGCATGCGATAGTACGATAAAAAGAGAGAAGTAATCAAATCATAGAATTCTAGGTAAATTATTTTTTGTACAGACCGTGCAACTAAGGATCCTCCACTCCACTTCGTTCGAATTTGTGTTTACGAAAGATATTATGGGTGGGTCCTAGCTTTATGTTTGAGACTGTACAATATAATTTCTCTTTGAATTTGCCACAGCGCATGCAACCTTGAAATGAGTTCCTTTCCTGGCACTATTGTACACTGTATAGCAGAAAATAAAAATTTCAATTTCACGTTAGTGCAGAGTTTATGGAAATACGCAGGTTTATTAAATTTAATTGACTCGTTACCAAAAATGTACATATTTTATGATATTCTTACAAAGTTACAGAATAATAAAACTCTCAAATGGTCAATTTGTATTTAAAAAAATGATAAAGGATATGTCAGATTTTTGCAGTACAAAGGCTTTTCATCTGTATTAAATATTGAAATAATCAAAATTTGCTTAAAGATAGCAATAAGAAAAAGATAATCTGATATAAACTGAAAAGACATGAAAAAAATATACAAATCAATATTAATAAAATATTGAATAACACAAAAATTTTTCTCATCCTATCTGCAAACGTGTATAAAACCATAATACTTGTTGTTTATTATACGTGTATGTTATGTTTTATCTATTTATTTTGAAATAAAATATTTAACTAAATTTATCCAGCAAATACAGTACTCCGAGTATTATAGAACCTCATTTGAACGTTGTATGCGCAATGGCAAAGTGAAAGGGAAATTATATTGTACAGTCCTATGCATAAAACATAATACTTACCAATATCTTTCGTAAGCACGAATCCGAACGAAGAGGAGCGGAGTTACCGGTTCTTGTTGTACGGACTCTATACATAAATAATCATTTACCTAGAATTCTATCTCTTTCTTTTAAGAGTGCTATCACATGTCTTTTGCGTAAGTTCAATATTGGACGACCTGTACTTGAATTTCTTTTTAATAGTTAAATTTGTTCTATTACAAAGCGTTTGTTAACTTCTCACGAACATCTCTGTATACTTTGTTATACTGATTTGAAATATCAGCATACTGGATGACGCGTTATCCCCACTATTCTAAAAGTTAAGAGTTACGAGGCAACCTATATTTTATAAGCTATGTTCCTAAAATTAATATTCATTATTATTATAAAGTAAAACTTCACCTCAGTATTTCAATTTACAAGGTATGGATTGCCTATTCTGGCGAGTCGCCACTGTTACACAAATTTAAATAAATTGTTGACCGAATTAACGAAATCCAAAGAGGGAAAGGAGAAAAAATTTAAAAAAAGATAAAGCTGAACTCTTATGCATAAGGAAGACCCAACGGGAAGCATATTTAAAGAAACAGATGAATACTTATTTTAGAAGACGGAATCATTAAAAAAATTTAACATTTGAGCCAGAATTACTTCAAAAACAAATGAAGATGGTAATTTTGGATCCCAAATATGAAACAAATAATGAAGAAAGTATCTCATGCTTCTTTAGTATGTACGCGAATAAAAATCATACCCACACCATCGCAAATGGGATAGCTACCAAAGGTACGTAATGTCAAAGAAACGGCCTGTGTCATTTGCTGGCGTTAATTATTTTAGTCCAATGTTTGTAGCTATTGGCAGACGTAAAGAAAAACGTTGCGGCGTATTGTTTATCTGCTCAACTGTAAGAGTGGGAAACACAGAAACAACAGAACACACGATTACAGACATTAGATCGAGCATTACATAGAATTATCGCACGAAGAGATCCGAAAGAAGTATGATTCGACAATGGCACGAATTTCATCGGTACTAAGAGGAAATTGAAGGAATGTATCACAAAAACTAGATCAAACAAGAATTACTGATGAATGTTCCATTAAAATAATATGGAGCTTTATCACACCCATCACATATGAGAGGTTGCTGGGATTGCCTCATCGGATATGAAATGTTTAATCGTCGTTATAAAAGAACGGAGACCCAAACAAGAAACTTATTAACTAAACTGCAGACCGATCCTTCAAATGAAGAAACTTTGACTCCAAATCATTTCTTATTGGGTTTTTCGTTGACTCATAACCAAAATTTAACAAACTGTAAAGAAATTATAAATCTTCGAAAACAATGGAGAATGTCTCAGAAACTAGTAGATTATTTCTGGCGAAGATGGGCGAAGGAATAAATCACAATTTCGCAACACTGATGAATGCAAATGCAACCAAGTGGTTTCTAGAAACTAATCAGATTAATATTACTGAGAAATCAAAGAACGGTAATATTTTAATTTCCCCAAAATTTCTTTATAAATTATCGAGTGATTTAATTTTTGAAGGTTTACGGAGAATTTTAAAAAATATCTGACCATGATGCTGGCCATTTGTTTTGCGCGCTTGTGCCTGTCTGTCATCTACCCCTACTCCGTCAACAAACATTACATTTTGCAATATTCTGGGAATTGACCCAACGTTACGCATGGGCATA
Organism: Harpalus rubripes; assembly: GCA_963082715.1. Taxonomy (NCBI): domain Eukaryota; kingdom Metazoa; phylum Arthropoda; class Insecta; order Coleoptera; family Carabidae; genus Harpalus; species Harpalus rubripes. The sequence goes on along the minus strand of OY720452.1, from coordinate 33,402,659 downwards.
TTGAATAATAAAATTGTGATATTATAACATAAAACTCATTCTCATAACATAACTAAAAATAAGATCATTGAACATAAGAAAGAAATAGAATAGAATCACAAACGAAAGTAGAACAAGAACAAAACTAAAAACCACAATAAAATAAACTTAGTAAAGACGTCATGGTAAAGTTGATGCGCCATTTTTTCACTCATCTATTAATTTTATTCTTGAGCGTAATTTTTTTATCTGGACACAAATTCCGGACATTTTAGAAAAATGTTACGATTCCAACCGGAGTTGAAATTCAGACATAATTTCCGGGCATGTCCAGGATTTTCAGGACGAATGGTGACCTTAGCTTTATCTATTTATTCCAATCAACAAGATAATAATTTATTTCATATACTGTCCACTGTACTACTTCAACTTGCTAATTTAAGTCCGAGAAATGGAACATTACAGTACCGGGCCGGGAAATGTTGCCTGGAAACATTCCGGGGACTGTTTATTTTTAACAAAAAGAAACTGTGAAATAAAAAAAACGTCAAACTCAATTTCTTACCAATTTATTTTAAATAACACAGTTTGAAAATTATGAACGAATAATAAGGTATAATTAAAATTTTCACCAATACTAAACGTTGAAATCCCCATGGGTAGTTACTGTGGGAGGTGGAAACTTCATGAGGTTGCTGGAACACTTGTGCGATTAAAAAATTTAGACACCGTCAATCACAAAATAACCTGTATCAGTGAGTATATAACGTGTATCAGCTCAAGTCTAAGAGTGGGAACCAGAAATAACTGAACATTTTCGATAATTTGGTGGGATCAAGCTCCACCGTACCCTCGCCACGTTTTGAAGAAATTTCACTCGACAAATAAATATCACCAAAAGAATATGCAATCTTTCATTCATGGTTACTGTTCACTTGTAAAATACTAGAAGTAAAAACCAGTAAATATTTTTTGAAACGCTACACTTGTAAACTGCAAAAATACACTTGTAGAAACGAACTAGTTTACTTGTCACTTGTAATTTACACTTGTAGGTTTTTGAAACAGAAACTTGTCAAATTATTCATTTGACAAGTTCTACAGTGGTAATTTACAAGTGTAGAAATTTTATGAAACAGGGCCCGGATGTTTACTGCCACTCAGCTGATTTTGACATAGGTGTCAACGTGACGTGCACGTACTCTATACAAATAAAACAAATATACACAAATGTCACAAATTCAAAGATGATGTGACCTAAGTTAAATAGACTTGTTTTGAATTAATATAAATTTTTAAAACATGTAGACGGTATGAAATAAAATGTTGTACGGCAGTGGAAGTAGTATTACGATACTCATTTCGAAATTCCTGATCGGCTCTTCCGTCGCCTCCTCCGTAAACTTCTCATTCGTATCGGAATAACTCACTTCCCAGCCTTTGAACCTAAATAACTATATTATTAGTAGGACTGGCGAAAACTGAAGAAAAACATTTTCGGAAGGTAGTTAATGTTATAAATAATATGATTTGAAGAATCTAGTTAGTAGAAAAAATGTATTGTATTGATAGTTTTGGCAGTGAATTGATATAAAACTACAGTAAATTAGTTTATTCTGAATGTACGAACACATATTTTCAATGAAAAGCTTGAACGTATAGTTATGTACTACGACATTGTGAATATTAACCGAATCTTTCGGGCACATGTACCAGAACAAAAGGTGTAATTATTATAATCTATTAGGCTTACATCGTACATAATGGTATAGTTAGATAGTAATATATTTGCAAAAAATCCAATTAAATTTTTCAATAATTTTTTAGCAGACAGGAGCAAATATTAGAACCCTCCGTAAGGTAAAGCGTTGAATGACGCTTGTTGAACAGCCGTCGCAAAATATGATATTAGATAATAACGTTAAAAACAAGCCATTCATTGCAAACCAATCATTGAACTACATTTAACATCATACGAAAATTATTTATATTGTGATATTAATTTTTTTAATAATTGTGAAAATTGACATTTACTCTGACAGTCGATAAATATATGCTCATAATAAAAGTTTCCTACGGTAAATACAAAGTATTATGTAATTAGGGAATAAAATGCAATATATGTTACGATTTTTACAAATTTATTATTTATTATCCATTCACTTCATTACACTTCCGAAGAAATATCTTTACGTTCGTTTATTTGACGTTCTATAAAATATTCTATTTTCATCTGTTATAGGTACCCTATAAGAGTCCTAAAAGTTCATGCCACATGACAGACTTGTTTTTAGAATACTTTTGGTTTGTAACTTGGAACAAACTAAAACTAGTATCAAATAGATGGAGACTGTTAAATATACAAAGAATTCTACTTTATCGACTCAGCCACAATTATTCATCTCAGAGCTCGCTAGCGCTCACCTCGGCGGAGAAACAAATTAATCGGGGGTATCATTTCACCTTAATGTTCAGAACCACTTAAATTTACAATTTCCTAATAAATGGATAGGTAGAGGAGCTTACGCTCCAGCAAAGTGGCCTCCACGGTCACCAGATTTAAATATTTGCGATTCGTTTTTTTGGGGAACATTAAAGAGCAAAGTGTATTCTTCGCCTATAAATACAGAAAATGAACTATGGGACAGGATACGAGACGTTTCGCGCTCTATTGTGAAAAATGCAGAAATGTTGCAGAGAGTACAGTACAATTTTTTACGTAGAATTAATCTTTGCATACTAGAAAATGGTGGTCACATTGAACATTTATTGTAAATGTTTTAATAAATCTATTTGCTACTTGTTTTTTAATTGTTTGTCAGATTGCTAGATAAAATTTAATTGAAAATTTTCAGGGTGCAGTCACTCAGGTTTTATTTTTTCTGCGTGAACCGTGACAGATATCACAAATTAAACAGAGAGAGAAAAGTTTACTATTGAATGTATCTTTATGAAAAAAAAATTATTTTACGTTATCGGCGTTACCATTAAAAAGTTACTGTCTCATCAATGTCGTGACATTCAAGTTTCTTGCGCTAGCGGTTCACTAATAATAGCAAATATCATCTTAAAAGATGACATATCCATATGAAGTGTCATACCAAATTTCATCCAAATCGAACCAACCGTTCTGTTATTATAAGCAAAATTATTTTTTTTTAGAAGAACTTTGAAGCAGAATACTGGCTAAACGGTATAAGTTCGGATAAGGGTAAGTTTAGTTAAATTATCCTATTTTAGCCTCAGGAATCTGTGGTTAAGCCATGTCCCCCTATTTCCAAGACACCCTGTATATATATATATATATATATATATATATATATATATATATATATATATATATATTTAAACAATGGCAATATATATATATATATATATATATATATATATATATATATATATATATATATTGCCATTGTTTAAACTATTTAGTTTCCACAACCATGTGAAAATATTTAAATATTATATAATAGTAATTTTTTATTTAGGTAATACACCGGGGACAAGTCCTTAACCGGCAAATGAGCCGTCGCTGTCCGACACATGAAAATTCCAAGGTCCCGGTTGAATTCCTTTACAGCAATGAGATATTTTTAAACAAATTGATCGATTAGTTTTCATAAAATAGTGAAGCCAAAACCAGAGTGCAGAGCCCGATTATGACAATGAAAATATAGTGAAAATTATGCAACGTTGTGTAGTATGCGACATCGGATTTTGAAATAAAACTCAGTTATTTAAGGGTATGGTCACTCTAAGCATATTTATAAACCTTATTCCAGTTTTGTACATCTTTTAGGAACCAAATGTTATACGTTTTAAGTGAATTAAATACACAGCTTTCTTAAAATAGTGAGAATTATTCAACATTGCGTCGTACGTGACATCAGATTTTAAAATAAAACTCAATTATTTAAGGATATGGTAACTCTAGGTTTATTTATAAACATTATTCCAGTTTTGAACATCTTTTAAGGATCAATTGATATAGATTCTAAGTGAATTAAATACACAGCTTCCTTAAAATAGGGAAATTATTCAACACTGCGTAGTATGTGACATTGGATTTTAAATTAAAACTCAATTATTTAAGGATAATGCTGAGCTTTAATTTTATATTCTCGTAAAATTTTAATACTGGCAATTGTTTTCGAGAAAATGGCCAAAAACCTAAAAATGCCGCCATATTTACAATTTGGCGGGAGGTTCCCCTGGTCCGATTTCCGGAAACTTTTGGTATGTTGTTCAGCGCATACATGTTTGTGAACGCTTTCCTACAAATTTTCATATTTTATACACAAAACACAAAATTACTTTTTTATATTAAATATGACGCGTGAAGTGACAGCTGTCAGCCATATGCAATTTGCTATTCGTGGGTTAACCCATGCAAATCGGTGAGTTATTTTTTGATCCGAAGTTATCTGTCAAACAGGCTGGAGACTCTCTGTTTGTATGCAATCCACCCTTCGAATGTTGTATTATTGTCAAATACATATTAGGGAATATTTATTTTATTAAAATTATTTAAGAACATTGTGTAAATAAAAGTCATATGTTTATAAGATGGAATTTATTCATATCTCCTATGCATGTGCCAATGAGTTCTATATTTAAAAAGATATAAATTCATGGGTCCGACTATTAGAATGCTGTAATATTGTCAAATACATATTATGTAATATTTATTTTATTAGAATTACGTAATTACATATACAAAGTTCAATCTATTTTTAGACAGATTGCACACGAAATTGTTTAGTTTTTTTTTACGTGCACAGCCCTTCTTTAAGAGGTTTGATTTTAATATGTATTTACGAGTATACAAGTATATTCATATAAACTATATTCCCATACCAAAAAAAAAAACTGTACCGACAGGTATGAAATGGAATCGATTCACGTTTCACAATCAAAAAATGAATAAAATGGATCATGCGCAGTGGATTAAATTGCGATATCTCATAAAATTGATACACATTATGTATTTTGACAAGGGGAATCGATTTTTATATGGAATTTTTACCGTAGTTATGTAACTATTTCTAAGAAATTAAATATTGCAAAATAAGTATTTGATATTATTAGGGCATTATCATTTACAGGTCCTCGAATTTAAGGTATTATATCACAAAGTTCACGCTACATGTCAAGATTTTTCAGTATAATTAAAATTAAACTCACTAAGCATCAAATGTTGTTTATTTAAATGTACACAATTAAATAGTTTAAACAATGACAGTTAAATAGCGGAAACAATTCATTTCTATTTTCTAGGAATGCACAATGAAAAATAATTGCTTCTTTAATATTTATAATAAGTTAATAATAACTTTAACAGTATTAATTGTTTTATAATTTTTCATGTATTATAAACTATACTCTATATTTTCACATGTTTATTACACGCATAGCAGTCGAAATGCTCGAAAACAGCTGTTGCTTTTCATATAGATATTCTCATTACTTTATTGACATGTAACAAATAATTTATTTAATAAATATAAATAAATGGCAACGTTTGTCAGATATATTCCAGGCTTATTGTTGACGCAGATTTGTTTCATGTTTGTAGAACAGATGATACTTTACTGAGTAGAATGTTTGTAGAACAGGCGATACTCTAGCATGAGTAGGCACGAGCACGCATACCTCTCTATTATGCAAGCGGGCGTCTAGCGGAGTCACCATAGAAAACACAAACTAACGTATTATAGAATGCGATGTCTATATGTAAAACGCTAGCGATTGGAGCGACTCTGGCGCTAAAGGCGGATGAGCGCTGAATTATTACAGCTATGAAATTCCGCGCGCGCTTCCTATAGTTAAAATTTAAATATAAAAGGAATAAAATAATTGAAAAACAAGTGTTATGAAATTTATTTCTTTATTTTAAACAAATATGTTTGTCTACGTTTGTAGTACATCATTGCCTTTTCTTTTATAGGATCTTTTGTATTTATATTACTTAGTTTTCCACATAACAATCTATTTATGTCATTTATGTATGCATATAATAAAAATTTGCATGTATATTTTAATACATCCTCAAACATATCATGTTCTTCGCACAAAAATATATTTAAAACATTTTTAATAATATTTTTCATTAGAATGTATAAAATATTTCTTTTATCAGCCGTAACTCTAATAAATTTGTAAAATAAATATTTAACGTTATTTATAAAGTTAATAAAATCTTCACTTGGATGGCATAAACTATTTACGGCATATTCTCGACTTGATATGATTGAATTATCATCACGAGGGCCTCTGAAAATTTGTTTGCATTCCTCACATTTGATTTTTACTAAAAACTTCTTTGCAATATAGCCAGCAACATATTTTGTTGGTTCCGTAGCATCTTCCACTTCTTTCAAAGGAACATCTTCGCAACTCACAACTGGCTGAATTCCTGTTGGATCAACTTCCGTGGGCTCGCTCTCCAAAACAAAATTTTGGAGTGTTGACAGGGCTCCGCTTGTTTCGTCAGCTTCACAGTTAGAACCCACGGAATGCGACGACACGAAATTGTTGAGGAGCAAAGCTTTGAAAGAGGTTCTAAAAGAAGAGGCAGTAGGGTTTGTATGTCTGGCAGCATGACTTCTCATTTGCCCAAAAAAGTTTTCTAAAGGATCTTGATTGAAAGCGCGCATATTAATAAATTTAAATCCATTTGAAAATAATGTAGCAGCCAAATATTTAAAACATTTTAAATTTTGAATAAAATTTTTTATTGACGGAATTATTACGAGTTTTTTTGATTTTGGACATACAAATCTTACTGTCTCAAGAACTTTTATTGTCTCATCCCAAAGTTTGACATGCCTCGAATTCCTAGTCATCGCACACCGGAAGTTCTTCCCGTTTTTGACTGTGACGGAACTGCCATTGACACTGTCAAACAGCCTATCCACCAGAAGGAGAAAATCAGCGGTTTGTGTGGCAGCCGGATCGATGATCTGATTTCCGTTTCCTGTAAGAAAATATAATACTTATGAGAATTATTCTGAAAATAGACCGGTATCATAAGCTGTATGATTCGATAATGATGAATAATTTACAATTATTTTATTTAATTTTGACGTTTTTAATTTTCCATTGCAACAAATGTAATGAAATAAATATAGTAAATACACATATATACTCACGGGATATTTCTGCAAGTCGTCGCATAATTGATGAAACCCGCTGGCTCATAACTTGTGCGGCGTATGCAACCTTCATTTTTTTTATTTTCTTTTCAACTACATGGAAATCTGTCAATTTTGGCAGCAACCGGAAATCGTCTTCGACGGCACATTTGTCGTAATTATATAACTCGACGACATGACTCCATTTTGCTGTCTTTTCTTCCCCATCTTGTTTATATTGGGCATCTTTTACTAGAAGGTTATTGCGAATTCCCTTCAGCAAATGCGGAAAGTCATACAAATGGATGATTTCTTGTCCATCAACCTCATATCCTAATCCACGGAATTCCTCTCCTTTCCTGCTGTACTCGTTGATTGTGTCTCGTTTAATATAATTTATGGCGGCTACATTTGTTTGGGCTTGGTCAGAGACTGTTGCCACTATATGTAGTCCAGTAGTGCGTACTGCTCTAACAACTTCTTTTATTATTCGCACTAAGTTTATGCTTGTAGTTTCACTTCTCGTAAAGTAGTACGCAACTGGCTGCTTATATTTCTTATATATACCGCGAACCATAAATACTAATGCATGGTCTGAAAATTCAATCCTCCTGTTACTCCCTCCCAAATCTTCAAAGCCGGTTAATTCATCAACATGCGCGTCGTATTGTACATTAGGGGCGATGGACATTTCATCAAATACTAGCGTACAGTATTTCTCTTTCGATTTAAGTTTCCTGACAGTATTTTTTAAATTAAAAAAAATTCTATTATTTATTCCGGTGTTAAAGGGAATTTTAGTCAGAAGTGACATCATTGTTTTTCTGGATGGCAGGGCAAACATTTTTGAGAGTAGTCGGTACCCTTTACCACTCTGTTTAAACAACGACAAGGCCATTATTTTATCTTCCGTGGTAAATCTGCGACCTTTTGGCTTCAATTTTTTATTTCTGATTTGGCATAAAATAAAGCTGTAGGTCAATTTGTCCACAGATTCAATTAATTTTTTATAAAAATCCGACTCCGCCATTGTTTCTGCAGCACATACGCGTTGTTTATACGATAAACACCGTTTAGCCATTTTATTGTGTTGGTTGCGTAACTGCACCGTGGCTCTATATAAATGTGCCTTCCGTGGAGTCAGCTGGTTTTTGTTTCGCACATTAATTTCTGTCAGTAGATTTCTCCTTTTCTTCCCTCCTAACAACAAAAAATATAATGAAACAGGGCAAATAATAAATATGGTAATTGTTAGTTAATCTATACTTATTTCTTGGAAAATTAATTTCAGTTAGGCTGACTATACTTTTGGACCAGTCGTTAACCATGTTATAGGATTATCTTTAATGCTATTAGCTAGTACGCGGCATTAACGGGTGGAGATTAAAGTGTGACAATAAACCTTTACAAAAATTTTATACTTGAAGGATTATTTTTGGAAATTAGTGCCTGTTAGAACTACTTATTTCTCAGAAAATTAAATTCAATAAGCTGCTTATACATTGCAGTTAGTTCGGGGGCCAGTCCAGCACTTAAAATTAAGTACAGCGTTGTACAAAAGTATGGACAAGGACACTTTTTTGTATCACCAGTTTTTACAAAAAATCTGTAACCTACTAGAGCAAATTTGAGTAATATAAATTATAATTCATATTTTAAAATTTTGTAAATTTATTCTTCATTATAGTAGCTTTAAGAAACAAGTTTGTAATATACAAAAGTTATGAGAAATTTAATAAAAATGTTATAAGTTTCCACAGTTTTGTCCAACACTATATGTATTCACATACATAAAAAGCTTTCTTTAACTCTATATTATTGTCCGTAAAGAAGAACCGCCAATGTATCTATTTACATTTTATTGTGACCGTTTGACTGTTATTATTTACGGTATCCCTACACCAATAAACTCCAAGAAAACCACAACAAATATTAATCGATTGTTTAAATTAAATAATAACCACAACCAATAAGTGTACGTATATTCTATTAACATACCTTCTTTCGGTAAATTGAGTACATGGGAAAGAAACTTTGTATAAACGCGTGGAAGCTGTATGAAAGTTTTAAAAAATGGGGTTAAACTTTTAGTTTAAGTAATAAATAAAAGAAAAAATTAAACTGACCTGTACTAGTAGTAGCGGAAGCCTTGAGTTGCTGCTTTACACGAGGAGTTTGAGGAATATCCCGATCGGCAATACCGGAAACGGTAACGTCTTCTGTATCCTTTCCTGATACTGAAAAATAAATAAATCATAAACTAATACTTATTTTATACGTATTTTATAACTTCTCAACTGTTAACAACGTATTTAGAATTGAAAAAATGTGACCCAGCACATTATTTTCCGCCATTTTTATTCATTTAAATAAATACTATATATAGTACTATTGTTTTAATATTTACTTTATTATCTATATTTTCTACTTCGGTTACAAGAGGTAAAATTATTGTCGCATTTTACAGATTAAGTTACTGGAAGTTAAGCACCTCTAAAAATTATAAAATTGAACATTCTAAAAAAATATCTTTATATCATCGCAAATTTATATCGTGAAGTTAATTTTTGTCAATTGTTCTCGTAAATATCTAAAAGACCGTTTTATACATATTAATCATTTTGTGATATTACTTATAGGATAATGTGAATAGGATACTTATTAGATATACAGAGAACAGACGAGATAACAACTCACCATTTGTGTACGTTGGCGAATATTTCCGTTGTTTCTTCTTACAAGGAGACAATAGAAGTTCTTCAGAAGTAGCACATGCTGTTGAAGTTGCAGGTTCAGTTTCTGCAGCATTCAAATCACCGCAAATCTGCGTTGAAACAGGTGGCGGAAGAGCAAACTTCGAATATTCGCCATGGGCACATGATCCTACATAAACAAAAATAAAACATTATAAAAATAAATTTAAGGATAAAATTGCATGTAATTTTACCTGGTAAATGTAACGTCGGTAACGAATACACTTTCAGTTTGCTCGAGTTCGGAACTCTGCATTCTTCACTAAAATGTTTATCACAAACAACATAGTTCCTGTGCACTTTTACCGGATCAATATTAAATAATTTAGCATATCCAATGCGCCCCAACCAAATATTGTAAACTTCCTCATAAAGTTTAGGAAATCGGTGTGTTCTCAACTCTAGCCGATCACAATTTGGAACACAACATTTACTCTTTTTAGCCACAGTTAAATTGTGAAAGGATGACATGGTTAAAAAAGTAAAAGGTATAAAGGATAACAGGTATAACGATGGGTGGAACAATGTTAAACAATCAAACAAATAACAATAATAACAAAACTAACAACGATAACAACAAAACAAAATACAATCACACTCCAAGCAAACAAATTATACAATCAAGCTAACTATCACACAAAGAAAAAACAAATAACACAAACACAAAATCTCACTCGGGATCGCAAAATAGGAAAATTAACTGTTGACACTACAAAGTGAATCACAAATGAATGTTCCAAAGTTTTCAACTCCATTTTCAATTTTCTGCGAATTCTATGCCTACAGTAGCGACAATGCGGCTCAGCGCATAACTAATAACATCCGCAGCGCCGATTGCGGCTGAGCGTTAAACTAAAATTAAAATCTTTGAACGCGTAATAGAGTGCGCACAGGGGAGTCACGGAGTATAATATAAATACTAGGGGAGTTGAGATGAGAGAGACAGAAGATCTCAAGCCAACGATTGACGCATAGCTTGAGTTGGGAACACACGCAGCGTCCGAATGTCCTTACATTGCCTCATTCATTTCATGCTTCGTTCAGTTTCAGAACGTTCAAATCTTGCCCATGAAGTTGGCGCGCATCATAACATTCATTTAGTAACATGCGCATCGTCAGAATGTCCATGCATTGCCCCGTTCAATTCTCGCTTCGTTCAGTTTCAGAACGTTCAAATCTTGCCCACGAAGTTGGCGCGCATCAAAACGTTCATTTCTTGCCTTTTTCAAATACCTAATTCGCGCGCTCCCAAATTTAAACAGTACACTCCAAAGAACAAATTGCAAAGAAAAATATTTTATTGAGTAGAAATTCATTAATAGTTCTTGAGAATATTAATAGATGTTGTAAAAATTGTGGAAATGTCAAAGTACATTGTAATGTATGATACTCGGTTTCTCCAGAGCAACTTAAGACTTAAGTCGTAACGTGTCGTGACTTATTCCTAACTGTTGCACCAAGCAAAAATGTAAAAATGTGAGACATAAGTAGCATTTTAATGTAAGTCGAAAAAACGGTGACTTTTGTGTCATATAATGTCAGTTGTTGTCATATCAGTTCACGATAAATTTGTTTTCGTTACGGTGCAAGTCTTCAGCGATATGGACATGAAACGTACATTTACAGCAAAGAAGAAAAAAAATTGCTATAGAAAATTGTGGATCAATATAAAGAGATCAGCGAAAATAAAAAAAAAACTAATGCGGTGTCAAATATACCAAAAGACAATACCTGGAATTTAATTGCCACAACATTTAATAAAAATTTATTGAATGTTTACACAGATGTGGCAAGCTTACGAAAAATGTGGGCAAATATGAAGGTTGATGCCAGTAAGACATCGGCGAAGGAAAAGGTTTTTGTTTATAAAACGGGCGGTATGGTTTGTGCGGGCGGTGGTCCACCTATAAAAAATATTGATAGAAAATCTATGTCGTCATATAATTGGAACAATTCAATTCTGTTAGATATTTGTCGCATGATTCTAACATTATCGACAAAATCAACTTTGTCCACATTATCCACGACGTTAACGTCGTCAAATTTAGGGACAGCCGGTAAATCCATATCGAATACTGTTGAAACGAATACAAACATATACACACTGATAAACACAATGACAGCTTTGTTATGTTTTACGCTGTTGCCAATGGAATTTATGATATAAGTTCGCATTGAAATTTGCTGGTGCACCGCAATTGGGATATAAGACCTACTAGGTTACTGTGGAGAAACCGGGCATAAAATACTTGTTATTATATACAGTAAAGTTTAAACATATATTTTTTCCTCAAGCTTATTATAATACTCATATTATGCTACTGTACACACACTATAGAAGATACTCATTGTCTTCTTAGTTCACCGCTGGAGTTGGCAGTCTACACAGCAACACAGTTCATATTGAAAATAGAAACTCCACAATTAAGAAAAAAAATCCAAAAAAATGTCAAAAAATTCTTTAAAACACTTGAATTGCATGAAATATTAATATTTATTTATTAATAATAAAACTAATTTATTAAAATAACGCCATTTTCTTGTATTTATCTCTATTCATAATTAAATATCACTAGATTCAAATTTAGCGCCTAATTTTGTAACTAAAATTTACGTTTTCTATACCGTAAACCGTAAATAAGTCTTCTGGTTAGTGTCTTCTTAACTGGAATACAGTTTAATATACTATTACATCAATACAGGATATTGCGTAGATAGAAAAGTCTATCAAAAGTATTCTATGATTTTATTGTCAAGGAAAGGAAGGAAAGTTGACATTGCTGTTATTAATTTAAACGAAGTACAATGTTTATAAATTATTTAAAGGTACGTTGTTGTTGTTGTTTAATGGGGGGATCTTATAGCCGCGCATACTCAAGCCTAGTGGTCCATTGTACTTCCCCTATACTCAAGGTCCCTTAGCTAAGTCCTGCCGCCTCCACGAATGCGGCGAGCCTATTGTAAGAGATCCTCTGGAAAGAGGACCTCCATGTGCCTTCTTCTGGTGGCAACTCTTCGTCGAGACCGCACCTTCTGCACGAATCGTCATTGATTGTGCCGATCGTCTTTAGATGTTTAAAGGTATAAATATAAAGATTTTATTTTGATATTGTCTAGTAACTTTGCTTTTATATTATTGAACAGTTAATAATTTTAAATATGAATTATTAATAATTGATATAAACATTTCTCTTCAACAATAATTAATGTAAAATAAAAGAATATCGGTTATAACAACCTGTTATATGAATTTAATAAACTTTTTGTTGGTGATTAAATTTGTTTTCATTATGAATTTCAATTAATATTTGTATTTATAAATATTTAGCAGTCAATATTCAATCATTACTCATTTCAGGAAGAGTATCGTAAAACAATTGAGAAGGTTAGAAAGGAATATTTTGCAATACAATATGAATAACTGGATGAAAGGATAAATAAGAAGTGAAATAATAATAAAATTTATATTATCTTCCAAAATAGATTTATTTATATCGACAAAGAAAACGGTAAAATTATACACGGTATTTGTGTCATGGAGATAGAAATAAGAACGAGAGAGGCTCCTACATGGAAAGTGAAGCCATCTACCCATGCTCGGTATCCCCACCGCCTTGTGACAAACTTCATGCAAGCGTCCGTTCCCACCTGGCTTCATTCCCCTCGTCTAAAAGCTCACTTCATACTCGCTCCTCTATATTTCTACCTACATGGGGTCTCGTGGCCGCGTGCCTGAGTGTCTGGTCGCGAATCTGGGGAACCGGGTTCGATCCCGCCCGACGCCAAATATTTCGAATTTTAAATGACACAAAATTTACCCCTGTGGTGCACTCTCCACGCCAGCAATGAGTGCCCGTGAGGTGACACCTGGTAAACGCCCGCACGGTACAAATATGTCATCATCATTACCGATATCTGCGTACAAAGCAGATTGGCACACCCAGCAATGCCGTGATGATATATTTATTTATTTATTTTATTTATGATTTGTGTGGTGTGATTAACTTCTGTGATTGCAATGGAGATCAACACAGCATATGGCCAGTGTTACAAATCGGTGGATGGTTATCCACTTTGCGAATAATTTAAGTGTATGGTTAATCCTTTAACTGATACTTTTACTCATTGGATAATTTCGGATACCTATTTGAATAATTTTGATTTTTTATTTTATTAAAATCTAAAAAGTCAAAACATTGTTGTAAAAGTGACAAGCGCACATAAATCACCTGATTCCAAGTACTTCAAGGTCGCTCGAGTCACATGTCTGCTCGCGGCGTATTCCCCATTTGCTGATACGAAAGAATGTGGAACTAATTCTTGAGAAACAAGTCATTCTATTGGCTCGGCTTCAAAACTATCCTCTTTTGACTAATAGAATGACTTGTCTTGTGTTCAAGAATCAGTTCCACATTCTCCAGTCGCAGCAAATGGACAACAAATACAACAATAAATAACATCACATCTTATGTGATCAGAATTCAAATTAATTAAGCACCAAGAAAGTATAGTAATAATTCTGATATGAACAAAATATACAGACTTTATGTACTTAACGTCACAGGAGTGGGGGGTTGTTTTTCATTGGTAAACAATTTATATTTTACCAGACTAATGTAATGAAAAGAAAAAAGCCTGTTATACTGTTATAACTTTATTTGGACATAACAAATGCACGCTGTATGTTTATGTATGTTTATTTATTAACTTTTACATAACTAATAATATTACTATAATCATTATACTTTTTACAATACTTCTGCATCTGACGACTGTTGACGATACCTTCTTCTTCTTCTTGTTTCTTGTCAAACGTGAATGGTGTGCGTTCAGTACACCACAAATTCGACAACCATGAATGCGTTCAGTATACAACAGTCTCCCACACTTAATAAGAAACATATTCTTTCAAATATGATGGTGGATGTCGAGCCCTTTCTGAACGTCGTACATCTGGTGGGTTATTGTAGGTTGAGTCTGCAGTTGACTCTGAGATATTCGTACCAGATGTACTTGGGGTGGAGTTGAATGAGCTGTCTCTTTCTTGATTGTCTATATCTTGATTTGATGCGACCCGTGTCAACTCATTAGCGGTTGAATTTTTATTTAGTTCAAGTTCTGTTGATTGTTGGCCTCTCAACGTAGTTGAGGGTAATGGTTCTAAATCAAAATATACTCTGTTTTGATTTGGTTTCTTCTTTATGTCGGAGCTCTTTAATTGGTTTATATGCCTTTTTAATACATACCCATTATCTAGGGTAATTTTATAGTGTAATTTCCCTAGTCTTTTAAGAACGGTGCCATAATTCCATTTATGTTTTCCTATATAATTTCTTGACAGTACTCTGTCTCCCACACTTAATTGACGTGCGGTTGGTGTGTCTATATTTGATGTGTTTCTTGTGACTTCTGGTGGACGGATTTTATCTAAATTAATTCGAAGATTGCGGTGAAGGTATTGCTCCGCTGGTGATTTATTATTTTGCAATGGTGTGGCGCGGTAGTAAAGTAATATTTTCCTAATTTTATTTTTAATGGAGCCCCTTTCTGTTTCCATTGCTTTTAGTTTATTTTTTAAAGTTTGGACATACCTTTCAGCTTGCCCATTTGTAGCTGGATTCCCTGGAGCAATGAATTTTTGGATTATTCCTCGATCTTCGCAATACTTTTTGAATTCGTGACTGGTGAAAATAGTTGCATTGTCACTCACGATCGTCTTTGGAAGTCCATGACGTGCAAATATATTTTCAAGATTATCTATTGTTGATTCTGTAGTTGGACTTGAATGACTAATCGCAACCTCTGGCCATTTTGACTTAGCATCTATAACAATTAAAAAATGTAAGCCTTGATACGGACCTGCATAATCCATGTGAACTCTATCGAAATTGTCTTTTGGTTCTTCCCAGTGATGGATTGAGGCCTTGTTTGGTTCTTTTTGATTTTGAGCGCAGGGAGGACATTGTTTGACATGGAACGTTATGTCATTATCAATTTTTTCCCAGTAGACGTATCTCCGCGCGAGATTTTTCATTTTGGAAATGCCTGGGTGTGTGTGATGCAGTTCTCGGAGAGCTTCTTTTTGCATGCTCTCTGGGATGACTACGCGATGTCCTCGAAAATTAATACCTTTATGTAAGTGATATGTATCTTCATTATTTGTACCTTCAAGTAGAGCTTTCTTGAGACTTGATAGTTTTGCGTCTTTGTCAGTTTCTTTCAAGACTGAATTGTAATTGAGTGTTTCTGTGCTAATATTATTCATCGTTTGTATATCAATGATTTCGAATTCATCTATGTAATTTATATCAATTATGTTGTTCTTCGGCTTTTCTGTGTTCTAATGTATACCGGAATTCTGATAGGAATGAAGCATACCTTAATAAACGGCTTGACGTTATTGATGGTAGTTTTGCATCTGGTTTAAAGATGTGAGTCAAGGGTTTATTATCGGTAATCAGCTTGAAGTGCTGGCCATATAAATATGTAAAAAATTTCTTTATTACCCAATATATGGAAACAGCTTCTCGGTCCAGTTGACTGTAATTCTGCTCCGCCTTTGTTAGTGAGCGAGAAACAAACGCTACAGGTCGTTCTTCATTTTCAATAACGTGTGATAAAATACCTGCTATTCCAACTGGGCTTGCGTCGCATGATACGACAATAGGTAGGGCTGGGTCGAACGGAGTTAGAACTTGATCGCTAGCAATTGCTTGTTTGAGCTGTATGAATGCTGCTTCACATCTTGCTGACCAATGAAACTTCCGATTCTTCAATAGTAATAATCTGAGTGGATAAGTAATAGTAGATGCATTATTAATGAATTTCGAATAGTATGTTATAAGCCCTAAAAATTGTTGGACTTCTTGAACGTTCTTTGGACGTGGAGCATTTATGATTGCTTCTACCTTTTCAGGTGATTTCGAAATTTTATTATTTTCTATTTGGTATCCGAGGTAATTTATTTTCGTTTTGAAAAAACTGCACTTCGATTCATTTAGATGTAAGTTATATTTTTTTAATCGGTCGAGACATAAAAGTAATCTCTTCTTACATTCTTCGTATGTTGAACCTCGAATGACTATGTCATCAAAATATGATGTTACACCTTCGAGATCTTGGAGCAGTTGATCTAGTATACGATGAAATTCGCTAGGTGCGGTTTTTATTCCGAATGCAAGTCGATTAAATTTAAATGTGCCTTTATGTGTCGTTATTGCCTGGATTTCAGCGCTTTCTTCATCTACTTCGACGTGATAGTATGCCTTATATAAATCTAAAGTACAAAAGTACTTTGAATTCCGTAAGTTATTTAAAATATCCTCAATTTTTGGAATAGGGTACTGTGCATTTTGAAGCAATTGATTTACTCCGACTTTATAATCAACGCATAATCTCACATTACCGTCAGGCTTTGGAATGCTTACGAGTGGTGATCCCCAATCTGAAGTTTCTATTTTTGTGATAATGCCATTTTCTTCAAGAGAAAGAAGTTCTTTTTCAGTTTGCTCTCGACGGGCGAAAGGTACATCTCGAGCCTTACTGAATACTGGTTTTGCATTTGGGCGTAGTTTAAGTGAACATTTGAGATTTGGAATTTTTCCGATCTTTTGTTCAAATATTTCACTATACTGTGTTTTAATTTCTCTGATATCTGTTTCTACTACATCTGCTAAATTAGCTGATAATGTATTACTCCATTTGCCTGGTATGTTATTACTTCCAGAGTCAAGTTCTTTGAGATTTATATCGAGTCTTCGGATCCACGTTCTTCCTAACAATGGTCCACAATTGTCAACAATATATGCTTGATCCTTAATTGTTTTATTTTTATACTGGATTTCTAAGTTGACTACGCCGTCCGGAGAGAATATTTTTTTGCAAACAGAACGAAATCGAATATTTGTTGGTCGTAATTCTTTTGCATCTCTAAAATGTTCGAAAATACTTCGTGGCAAAATTGTATATGCAGCTCCTGAGTCTACTTCGAACTTTGCTGGACGACCTTCAAGATTGACAATGACGTAATACTTGTCGGCAAACTTCTTCGGAGATGACGACCCTTGGAAAATATCGACGATGTGATTGAGATTTTCGATGTTATTTGTATCCTTTGTAGGCTTTTTCGTATTGTGAGACTTACGATCTCTCAGAAGAGTCGTAATACAAACTTTCGAAATATGTCCTGTTTTCTGGCATAATTTACAAAATAATTTGTCTCTAGGTATTTGACAATCTCGTGTAATGTGATTATTTCGGGCACATTTTAGACAAAGGTCTGCAATACCTAGTGCTTTGTAATCGATACGACTTTTTGAGCGGTGTTGTCGTGGTTTTGACTGATATTTTCCTTCGCGGTTTTGACTTTTGCTTCGATGATGTATTTGGTTTATATCGTTCGGTATTGTGGTATGAGATGAGTCTTGATTTGCTATCTCCTTACTGTCAATTAATGATGCTTCCAGTGCTATTGCTGCGTCAACATTTGACTGAAAATCAAGCTTCCCAGCTTGTAAAATTTTCTGGCGAATTGTATCATCACGGATTCCTCTTATAAATTGAGATAATAAGAGCGTATCTGAGATTGATGCCTTACATTTCCCACATTCAAGTGCGCAATTTTGAATGTATTTACGGATCTCCGCTACGTAAATGGCAATTGATTCGTTTGGTTTTTGAGATCGGGTGAACAATCTGTGACGTTCGACCAATGGGTTTGGTTTCGGGCAGAGATGAGTCTTCAAAAGCTTAATAATGTCATCATATTCTTTCGCTGTGGGTAGTTCTGGTGCTGTGAGATTTGACAATAAGCCATATAGTTTTGGTCCAATACAGTTTAATAAGATTTTTTGACATTTATCTTTATCAGTTTCCACATTTACGAGAGAAAAGTAATTTTCTAACCTTTGTATATACTGGTCAAATGTTTCCTTATTGCTGTCAAATTGTTCAAAGGAATAAAATGTTTTTGATTCTGTGCTTGGTGTAGGCGAAGTGCCAGCTGAGATTTGTTGTAACAACGTATTTATGAATGCTTGTTGTTGGGCTTGTTGAGCGGCAAGAATTTGTTGCAGTTGTGCGGCATCCATTTTGACAATTGAAATTTGTTTTTCTCTGGCAATACTTGCTTTTCCTCGTCGCCACTTTTGTTATAACTTTATTTGGACATAACAAATGCACGCTGTATGTTTATGTATGTTTATTTATTAACTTTTACATAACTAATAATATTACTATAATCATTATACTTTTTACAATACTTCTGCATCTGACGACTGTTGACGATACCTTCTTCTTCTTCTTGTTTCTTGTCAAACGTGAATGGTGTGCGTTCAGTACACCACAAATTCGACAACCATGAATGCGTTCAGTATACAACATATACATTACAGATTATGGTAACCGAAGTAAACTTAAATATTATTTCCACTTTTCAAGTAAAATAAAACCATTGTGGTGCGCTTTGAATGAAGTGACGCCAGATAAGCTCTCTAGCTATATTGTAATAACTCATAACTGAAATTTGCGACTAAAAGTAAATGGACCTTTCCAATTTAAGGGCTATCTCTTTCTATCGCTGCAAATAGTAAGAAAATGGAGCGAACAACTGCCAGTTGGGCTGTCAAACGAAACGTCAAAAATATTGCAGTCATTAAAATACCTGTATTCTCAGTGAAAATTTGCATCGTTAGACATTTTACCTTCAATAAAAGCTTTTGTAACTTATTTCGATAAGATTTTTTAAAGTTATCTTACATTTTACGTCTAATATTTTAGAATCAAACGTCATAGATCTCAGTTGTTCTTACTATGCGCAGATCCCCATTGCGCATATCTTCTATCTCTTTAAATTGGAAAGGTCCATTGGCACACTCAGTAATGTGTAATGAGCAAAAATTAATGGATAAAATAAAATGAAACTTATTCTAAATTTGGAACAAAATCTAAACTTTTGCATATACATATAATATTAAACCTAAAACCTAACGTAACCTAAAACAAAATTAAAGCTCATTCTAATAAAAAAATAACTATTTAAAAAACTTAGTTCCTAAAAATTTGAATTATTGTGGTCACGTCAGCTCTACAATTAAGACATCGTATAGTATTATCCTTGCACATTGCTCACACATACATTGGTGTACGCAAGGAACACATGCGTGTGTTGCTGCATGGTTCAGGCAGACACTGCAACGGGGCTATAAATTAAAAATAAAAAGTAATAATGAGTGTAATTTAGTTGAAATGATGCAAATACTGTTTTAGCCTATTTTCAGAAGTTAGTGAATGAGCAGTATTATTAGTATTATTAGTATTATTAGTATTATCAGTATTATTAGTATTATTAGTATTATTTGTATTATTAGTATTATTAGTATTATTAGTATTATTAGTATTATTAGTATTATTAGTATTATTAGTATTATTAGTATTGTGGCTGATCATGACTGCACTGCACGACGCCAACCATATTTTTATATTTTTTAATTGTGTTGTTGTTTTTAAGTTCGTTACTATGGATTATTATACAGACGGACAATTTTTGTTAATAAATATTTTTTCTCCTGTCAAAATACGATTTTCAATAAACATCTTAATTAATTCCTATTTAATTAGCTTATTTCGAATATTGGTGACCCCCATATTGAACTAGATTGGTCAATTATGCCAGACGAAGAAGACTCCAATTTACTTCCAAGAAGTGAAATCTCAAGAGTTAGCATTAAATTACCCCCATTTTGGAGAAGAAACATCAAAGTATGGTTTATGCAGATTGAGTCACAATTCGTTACTGCTAATATTGTATCAGAACAGACAAAATATCATTATGTTTTAGGCTCAATTGATTCTGAAGTAGCAGAGCTTATAAGCGATTTTATTTCTCGTCCCATGACCAAAGATCCCTACAAAGACTTAAAGAAACGTTTAATTTCCGAATTTGAAGAGTCAGAAGAGCGTAAAGCTAAAAAATTGCTCGTTGAGATTGAACTCGGAGACAAAAAGCCATCTACACTCCTTCGAGAAATGAAATCTCTAGCTGGATCACAAATTACCGACGAATTTCTTCGTACCATATTCTTACAACGTCTACCAACTAATACACGATCAATTTTAGCCACAAGTCAGGATGATCTTGATTCTATTGCAACCATGGCTGATAAAATCATTGAAATTACAACAACATCACAATTCATTTGTCAAACAGCTCCTGATATACAATCTCAATCGTCATTAGATTCAAAAATAAATGCATTAGAGACAACCATTGCGCAACTAACAAAAGCTGTTAAAGAAATGAGAAACAATTCAAGTAATAGAAATCGTTCCAAATCGCCAAGACGTCAATACGAAATTTGCTGGTATCATTACAAATTTAAGGATAATGCTAAGAAATGTATTTCACCTTGCTCATATGTTTCGAAACGGGATTTGCGAGAACAGGAAAACAATCAGGCCCATCACTAATGACGACAGGTGTTCAGGGCCAATCAACGTTTCGTCTATTCATTACCGACAAAATAACAGGTACAAAATTCCTTGTTG
The DNA here is from genome assembly GCA_963082715.1 of Harpalus rubripes. NCBI lineage: Eukaryota > Metazoa > Arthropoda > Insecta > Coleoptera > Carabidae > Harpalus > Harpalus rubripes. Next base: position 33,381,250 of record OY720452.1, on the reverse strand, counting down.
ATTCAGGTGCAGATGTATCAGTAATTCCTCCAATTCACAATGATAAAAGAAACATTTCTTCACGTCAACTATTTGCTGCAAATGGATCTACTATTAAAACATTTGGTAGTCGTTTACTACATCTTAATCTTGGTCTACGAAGACGCTTTATTTGGTCATTTATTATCGCTGAAGTACAAACTCCAATAATTGGTGCAGATTTTTTAAGCAATTTCAATCTTCTGATAGATGTAAAAAACAAACGTCTACTCGACAACACCACAAATATTTCTACCAAAGGAAATCTTGTTAGTTATATTGGTGAAACATCTATTCATCTCATACAACCTGAAGTAGGCAACAAATATAAAAATCTTTTAAATCAATTTCCAAATTTATTATCTGAAAAACCTCATTATAATACTACTTCTAACAATGTAACTCATTCAATAGTTACAACAAGTCCACCTATTACAGCAAAAGCTAGACGATTATCTCCTAGCAAACTTGCAGCAGCTAAGTTGGAATTTCAACACATGATGGATTTAGGAATTTGTAGACCTTCCGATAGCTCCTGGTCTAGTCCATTACATCTTGTTCCAAAAAATGACGGATCATGGAGACCATGTGGCGACTATCGAGCGCTAAACGCTATTACTAAAGCTGATCGTTATCCAATACCTCATTTAATGGATTTTAATGCAGATCTAGACGGTAAAAATATATTTTCCAAAGTCGATTTGATAAAAGCCTTTCATCATATACCAGTTGAACCTGCAGACATTCCTAAAACAGCTGTGATAACACCATTTGGGTTATTCGAATTTCTTAAAATGCCTTTTGGTCTTCGCAATGCGGCACAATCATTTCAACGTTATATTCATGGACTTCTACGTGATTTACCATTTCTATTTTGTAATTTGGACGACATTTTAGTATACTCCTCTACAGAAGAAGAACATATTCAGCATTTAAATATATTATTCCAACGGCTGAATGATAATAATATTAATATCAACATTTCCAAAAGCATTTTCGGCGTTCCTGAAATTACTTTTCTTGGATACCAAGTATCAGCTAAAGGAATTTCACCCTTGCCGGAACGAATTACAACCATTAAGGATTATCGATTGCCAAAAACAGTGTGTGATCTCAAACGATTCCTTGGACTAATTAACTTTTACAGGAGGTCGCTTCCCAACACAGCTGAAACTCAACAAATCCTTTTCAATCTCACGAAGAGTACGAAGAAGCACGACAAACGAGAAATTCAGTGGTCTCAAGAAACCTCTAACGCATTTGAAAAACTGAAACAAGACTTATGCAATGCGACCATGTTAGCACATCCATGTGATAAATTACCTTTAATTTTAATGGTTGATGCATCAAATACAGCAGTGGGAGCATCTTTGCAACAAGTAAGAAACAATGCATTTGAACCTCTAGCATTTTTTTCAAAAAAACTGTCAAATTCACAAGTTAATTATAGTACTTACGACCGAGAACTTCTTGCTGCTTACTCTGCAGTTAAACATTTTCGATATTTTCTAGAAGGCCGAGAATTTACTATTTATTCCGATCACAAACCACTCTCTTTTGCATTACAACAGAATCCAAATAAAGCTTCACCTAGACAGTTTCGTTATCTTGATTACATTAGTCAGTTTACTACAAATATCAAATATCTTCCAGGAAAAGAAAATATTCCTGCCGATGTTTGTTCTAGAATTTATGCAATCAAAATTCCTTCAAATATTTCATTTGACGACATTGCTGAACTTCAAATAAACGACAAAGAATTAGAACAATTAAAAAATTCAACTAATTGTAGCCTTAAATTTCAAACAATCTGTCTGCCTGATGGTAAAAAATTGGTATGCGACTCATCTACTGCTAAACTCAGACCATACATTCCTGTACAGTACAGAAAAGTAATATTTGACAGTCTTCATTCTCTTGCACATCCAGGTATCAAAGGATCTGTTGACCTCATTAAAAATCGTTTTGTGTGGCCATCAATTAAGAAAGACATTACTCTTTGGGCTAGATCTTGTATTCCCTGCCAACGTTCAAAAATATGGAAACACACAACGAGTGCAATTGGAACATATGGAAAAATTGAAAGAAGATTTATGCATATCAATGTTGATATCGTTGGACCTTTAACTCTATCCAACAATTACAGGTATCTCGTAACAATGATCGACAGATATTCACGCTGGCCAGAAGCTGTTCCAGTTCAAGATATTACGGCCGAAACAGTAGCTAAAGTAATTTTATCGACTTGGATAGCTCGATTTGGTATTCCAACCTATATTACTACAGATCGTGGTCGACAATTTGATTGCAAAATTTTTAAAATTCTTACAAATCTTCTCGGCATACATCACATTAAAACTACAGCGTATCATCCTGCAGCAAATGGTAAAATTGAAAGATGGCATCGAGTACTTAAATCGTCTTTGAAATCCAAATTAAGTGATGATCATTGGACAGAAAATTTACCACTAATACTTCTTGGTCTCAGATCTTATATAGTTCCGGAATTCAAAACTACAGCAGCAGAAATGGTTTTTGGTGAACCGATCAGACTACCATCGGATTTTTTTAAAGAGACTACTACTACTTGTCACGATGATGTACCAACATTTATTCACAAGTTAAAAGAGAATATTAACCATTTAAAACCAGTTAAAATTGAACATCGTTCTTCACAAAAAATCTTCGTTCATCCAGAACTTCAAAAATCATCGCATGTATTTATTCGTCATGACGCACATCGCAAACCACTACAACCAATTTATAATGGACCATTTCCTGTAATAAACCGATCAAACAAATTTTTCAGAATTATTACCCATCGCGGAGAAGAATCAGTTTGTATCGATCGACTGAAACCGGCATTTCTACTGAGCTCTCCTGATTTGGAACTACCACCTGTACTTCCGAATGCGACAAATACTGCAAATCAACCACAAGCCCATCCCAAGCCCATGGAAAATCACAGACGTCAAGTACATTTTCTTCAACAACTCACTACCGTTACCACTGGAGGGGGAGTATGTGGCTGATCATGACTGCACTGCACGACGCCAACCATATTTTTATATTTTTTAATTGTGTTGTTGTTTTTAAGTTCGTTACTATGGATTATTATACAGACGGACAATTTTTGTTAATAAATATTTTTTCTCCTGTCAAAATACGATTTTCAATAAACATCTTAATTAATTCCTATTTAATTAGCTTATTTCGAATATAGCAGAAGACAAAAGCTAAAGTATTATTAGTATTATTAGTATTATTAGTATTATTAGTATTATTAGTATTATTAGTATTATTAGTATTATTAGTATTATTAGTATTATTAGTATTATTAGTATTATTAGTATTATTAGTATTATTAGTATTATTAGTATTATTAGTATTATTAGTATTATTAGTATTATTAGTATTATTAGTATTATTAGTATTATTAGTATTATTAGTATTATTAGTATTATTAGTATTATTAGTATTATTAGTATTATTAGTATTATTAGTATTATTAGTATTATTAGTATTATTAGTATTATTAGTATTATTAGTATTATTAGTATTATTAGTATTATTAGTATTATTAGTATTATTAGTATTATTAGTATTATTAGTATTATTAGTATTATTAGTATTATTAGTATTATTAGTATTATTAGTATTATTAGTATTATTAGTATTATTAGTATTATTAGTATTATTAGTATTATTAGTATTATTAGTATTATTAGTATTATTAGTATTATTAGTATTATTAGTATTATTAGTATTATTAGTATTATTAGTATTATTAGTATTATTAGTATTATTAGTATTATTAGTATTATTAGTATTATTAGTATTATTAGTATTATTAGTATTATTAGTATTATTAGTATTATTAGTATTATTAGTATTATTAGTATTATTAGTATTATTAGTATTATTAGTATTATTAGTATTATTAGTATTATTAGTATTATTAGTATTATTAGTATTATTAGTATTATTAGTATTATTAGTATTATTAGTATTATTAGTATTATTAGTATTATTAGTATTATTAGTATTATTAGTATTATTAGTATTATTAGTATTATTAGTATTATTAGTATTATTAGTATTATTAGTATTATTAGTATTATTAGTATTATTAGTATTATTAGTATTATTAGTATTATTAGTATTATTAGTATTATTAGTATTATTAGTATTATTAGTATTATTAGTATTATTAGTATTATTAGTATTATTAGTATTATTAGTATTATTAGTATTATTAGTATTATTAGTATTATTAGTATTATTAGTATTATTAGTATTATTAGTATTATTAGTATTATTAGTATTATTAGTATTATTAGTATTATTAGTATTATTAGTATTATTAGTATTATTAGTATTATTAGTATTATTAGTATTATTAGTATTATTAGTATTATTAGTATTATTAGTATTATTAGTATTATTAGTATTATTAGTATTATTAGTATTATTAGTATTATTAGTATTATTAGTATTATTAGTATTATTAGTATTATTAGTATTATTAGTATTATTAGTTTTACTAGTATTATTCTAGTTTCTACAGACCATTCTACCATGTTTTCTTCATTTTCATCAAGTTGACATTATTATTATTAATCTCCCAGTATTCTTCTTACAATTCGGCATGTTTCTAAGATGGTAATTTTCTGTAACTGGAGGTAAGTATTTCTTTGTAGTTCTAGTGTTTTCAAACTGTCAAACAACTTCTTTGGTATTTCTCCAGTAGCCCGATTACTATTGGTATTATTTTTACATACCTCATTTTCCACATTTTTTGATTTCGTCAGCCACAGGTATATATTTTCTTATTTTTAAATCTCAAGTGTCATCTATCTATAATCCTAATACTAAACGATCAGATTCACTATCTATAGTTCTATATATCTATATATATATATTTGAATTCATCACGACGATCGCCCAACTTTAGACAAGGCTACAGCTTAAACGGTTCGACCGATTTTCGTGAAATTTGTACCAAGATGTAGGAAATGATTGCCTTCAGGGCCCTTCTAATGGGACGAATTTCTGTAGGATGCATAGTTTTCGAGTAAAAAATTAATAAAGATTGAAAATTGGGACAGAAACAATATTTTTCACAGTAACGATCACAGTTTTCCTTGAAAATTTAAGACGAATAACGCCATGTTTGTCATGTCATTTTGAACCTTTAAATGGAAATATTTATGAAATGGAGACAATTTGAAAGAAGTTTAATTCATAATTATACATTTTGAGAATGGGCAATTATATCCGCACAGGTAAAAAAGGCCTAAACCATTTTAATTAGAAATTATAAAATTTGACGGTTCATATGTACTTGGACAGTGTTACCAAATGTGTCATAAGTAACTAGGTAAAAAACAAATATTTCTAACTAAACAATATTTTTCACAGTAACGATCACAGTTTTCCTTGAAAATTTAAGACGATAAACGCTGTTATGTCAATGTCAATGATGACAAATTATCAGTTTTCTTCCTTTTAAATGCAATAAAATGTTAAAATAATATGTAATAATTAAAGAAAAGATGATGAATTTAACAAGGTAGGTATATGTAATGATTTTAAACCATGTTTATTATTATGTTACATATTTTATTTTGTAAATAGAATTTTGGAAAATGTATAAGGAAACACGTCGAAAAGGATCAGAAAGGTAGGAATAATATCACAATCTATGGCAAGACCAGTGGAGAATTCGCATCGGAAGACATGGTACAATGTTATAAACCGATTGTATATATAGGTATATGTAATGATTTTAAGACGTGTACAGGAAAATCATAGTCTGGAACAAGACAATTCAATAATTTTAGATAGTATGTTTTAATCTGTTCTTTTTTTGTAATTCATTTTCTTACATTACGTTTAAAATTATTTCAGATTATACATAATTCGATATCTATTTTAAAACGGTATAGAATTTAGTCTGTATTTTATTTTCTTATATTACGTTAAAATTATCTATATTAAAATTCTTTTATTCCCAATTATTGTATCGTACTAATAAAAAATATTTTAAATTACATAATCATACAGCATGAGCCAGAAAAGTATTCTTTAATACCTATCATTTTTAACAATCCAAACTTTATTGATATATTTTCAAATTCGTTGTAAAAGTTCATATCTAATGTAATGTAAGTACTTACTTTTCTGCAGTTTGTAACTAACTGTTTACTCTAGAATTAAAATATCACATCTTTTAGTTTTGTTTGATTTATTTTTATCTTTAAATTTAGTATTGTGTACTCATATACATGTTACTAATACAGGGTCCGCATTTTAAAAGTTCCCGCCTGAAAATTCATGATTAGGCAATCCATGATACATTTCATAAGTGACTTGGTTTTTAAAATTTTGTTTTGCTCTTATACCTACTGTGATTATTCGATTTAAAGTACTAATATTCACCAAGTGGCTTATAAAATATATTTGGTTTTGCTTATTCTTAAAATTTCAGGCGGGAACATATAAAATGGTCACCTTGTATTATGTTTATATTTATCCTGTAATTTCTTCCTGTTTGCTCGCATAAAATGCGCAGCATTTGTTCATTTCATTATATGTTTTCATCAGTTCCTACCACGGTGTAGTATCTATAGGTGAGAGTACGAGATGCGTTGACATAACTAGCTGGTACAAAAGAAGCTAACGCGACCCGTTACCATTTGACAGGCGTTTGGCAGTTGGTGTGCCGCAGTGTGTCGGTTGCGGTCAAAATAAGTTCGCGTTTAAATAGAAAATGTTGTGCTATAGGATGCACAACAGGGTATGGATCAAATAAAGAGATATAGACCCGAATTTTCACCTCTTGAAGTAACGTTACTTCGGAAGTAGCGCTATTTCGATTTTTTATTTATATAATTTTATGTAGCAGCCAGCCATGCTATAACCATAGAAACAGGTACTACGATTAAGAAAATTCAGATTGAAAGATATCAGTGTCAAGTACATGACAACGTTTATTTTATAATTTTACTGAAATTATAGAAGCCTGTTGTATGGAATTTGTATAAAATACATACATAGAACTGACAAAAGATAAAAGGTAATGTATTGAAAATATAAAATATTGTGCGTTATATAGGAATAATTTACTATTTCAAATATTTTTGTAAAAACCGGGTCGCAAAAAACCTGACATCTAGCGGCATACTGTATGAACTAACCCGGTTATTTAGCCATTCTTTGTAATACATTATACATCGTGCACTCAGCTATAGATACTACACTTCCGAAATATTATTGACAATTTTATGCAAAAAAGAATAGCCGATCGAGCTGTCGTATTTTTGACAATTCTCTATGACAGTCCATGAGAAAACATTTCTTGTTTTTCGTAAAAATTTGTCAGAAATACAGGGTGTTTCATGTAACTATGTAAGGCTTCGGAGTATGAATTCTAGACACCAACATGAAAAAAATCCCAATAAACATTGGTGCTAGAACGCTTCATAACAGAGATACTGAGGATTTATCTTAAATGAAGCGTAATACTGAAATAGCAGAAAATAGTTGGCTGATGGCATTTAATTCATTTAAAATTTAAATGAGATTTAATTAATTAAAAATTCCACTCATTTCAATCCGATAATTATTTAATTATTACACCTGTTATTTAATATTTTGATAATATTTCTAATACAAAAAAGTATTGCCAAGCCTTCTGTATTTAATGAAAATGTAATATTTTAATAATTTACAGTAGTATTTTTAAATAATACTGATTTATTTATTGAATGTAATGTCTTTCATTTTGAACATTTGCTCTGGGATTCTTTTTATAAATAATTATTTATGACCCAATATAATAATAAATAAAACTAACCTGTTTCCTGTTTTTTTTTTTTTTAATAAAATCCTGGGTATCTCTGTTAGGAAGCGTTATAGCACCAATGTTTATTGGGATTTTTCCCCCTTTTGGTATCAGAATTCATACTCCTACGCCTTGCACTCTTATATGAAACACCTGTATATCCTGTTTGGTTAATACCAATTTATCAATCATTTAATAATGAAAAGTTTTCTGCATGGCTAAACTATAGAACTTTCAAAATTAATTATTAATTTATTAATTTATTAATTTATTAATTTATTAATTTATTAATTTATTAATTTATTAATTTATTAATTTATTAATTTATTAATTTATTAATTTATTAATTTATTAATTTATTAATTTATTAATTTACTAATTTACTAATTTACTAATTTACTAATTTACTAATTTACTAATTTACTAATTTATTAATTTATTAATTTATTAATTTATTAATTTATTAATTTATTAATTTATTAATTTATTAATTTATTAATTTATTAATTTATTAATTTATTAATTTATTAATTTATTAATTTATTAATTTATTAATTTATTAATTTATTAATTTATTAATTTATTAATTTATTAATTTATTAATTTATTAATTTATTAATTTATTAATTTATTAATTTATTAATTTATTAATTTATTAATTTATTAATTTATTAATTTATTAATTTATTAATTTATTAATTTATTAATTTATTAATTTATTAATTTATTAATTTATTAATTTATTAATTTATTAATTTATTAATTTATTAATTTATTAATTTATTAATTTATTAATTTATTAATTTATTAATTTATTAATTTATTAATTTATTAATTTATTAATTTATTAATTTATTAATTTATTAATTTATTAATTTATTAATTTATTAATTTATTAATTTATTAATTTATTAATTTATTAATTTATTAATTTATTAATTTATTAATTTATTAATTTATTAATTTATTAATTTATTAATTTATTAATTTATTAATTTATTAATTTATTAATTTATTAATTTATTAATTTATTAATTTATTAATTTATTAATTTATTAATTTATTAATTTATTAATTTATTAATTTATTAATTTATTAATTTATTAATTTATTAATTTATTAATTTATTAATTTATTAATTTATTAATTTATTAATTTATTAATTTATTAATTTATTAATTTATTAATTTATTAATTTATTAATTTATTAATTTATTAATTTATTAATTTATTAATTTATTAATTTATTAATTTATTAATTTATTAATTTATTAATTTATTAATTTATTAATTTATTAATTTATTAATTTATTAATTTATTAATTTATTAATTTATTAATTTATTAATTTATTAATTTATTAATTTATTAATTTATTAATTTATTAATTTATTAATTTATTAATTTATTAATTTATTAATTTATTAATTTATTAATTTATTAATTTATTAATTTATTAATTTATTAATTTATTAATTTATTAATTTATTAATTTATTAATTTATTAATTTATTAATTTATTAATTTATTAATTTATTAATTTATTAATTTATTAATTTATTAATATGTTAATTTGTTAATTTGTTAATTTGTTAATTTGTTAATTTGTTAATTTAATTATTTGTAAATTGGTAATTTATTAATTTATTAATTTATTAATTTATTAATTTATATAATTTATTAATTTATATAATTTATATAATTTATTAATTTATTAATTTAGTAATTTATTAATTTATTAATTTATTAATTTTTTAATTTATTTATGTATTTATTTATTTATTTATTTATATATTTATTTATTTATTTATTTATTTATTTATTTATTTATTTATTTATTTATTTATTTATTTATTTATTTATTTATTTATTTATTTATTTATTTATTTATTTATTTATTTATTTATTTATTTATTTATTTATTTATTTATTTATTTATTTATTTATTTATTTATTTATTTATTTATTTATTTATTTATTTATTTATTTATTTATTTATTTATTTATTTATTTATTTATTTATTTATTTATTTATTTATTTATTTATTTATTTATTTATTTATTTACTTATTTATGTATTTTTTTATTTAAGTATTTATTCATTTATAAATAAATAAATAAATATATCCTCAAGGCCATTGCGGGGGGGGGGGGTGCCAAATATTGTATCGTACTAATAAAAATCTTTTAAATTACATAATCATACAGCATGAGCCAGAAAAGTCAAGGAGAGTGTGAGTGGGCAGTTTGGGTGGGCATTTTGCGTGGGCATGTTGCGTTGGCAGTTGGGTGGGCATGTTGCGTGGGCAGTTTGAGTGGGCATGTTGCGTGGGCAGTTTGGGTGGGCATCTTGCGTGAGCAGTTTGGGTGGGCAAGTTGCGTGGGTAGTTTGGGTGGGCATGTTGCGTGGGCTGTTTGGGTGGGCATGTTGCGTGGGCAGTTTGGGTGGGCATGTTGCGTGGGCAGTTTGGGTGGGTATGTTGCGTGGGCAGTTTGGGTGGGCATGTTGCGTGGGCAGTTTGGGTGGGCATGTTGCGTGGGCAGTTTGGGTGGGCATGTTGCGTGGGCATCATAAACCACTATCGGCGGAGCCCTAGGGAAAACTCGGCGAAGCCGAGGTTACGCTAGTCCTAATACTAAACGATCAGATTCACTATCTATATTTATATATTTGAATTCATCACGACGATCGCCCAACTTTAGACAAGGCTACAGCTTAAACGGTGCGACCGATTTTCATGAAATTTGTATCAAATTGTAGGAAATGATTGGCTTCAGGGCCCTTCTAATGGGACGAGTTTCTGTAGGATGCATAGTTTTCGAATAAAAAATTATTAAAGATTGAAAATTGGGACAAAAACAATATTTTTCACAGTAACGATCACAGTTTTCCTTGAAAATTTAAGACGAAGAACGCCATGTTTGTCATGTCTTTTTGAACCTTTAAATGGAAATATTTATGAAATGGAGACAATTTGAAAGAAGTTTAATTCATAACTATAAATATTGAGAATGGGCAATTATATCCGCACAGGTAAAAAAGGCCAAAACCATTTTAATTAAAAATTATAAAATTTGACGGTTCATATGTATTTGGACAGTGTTACCAAATATGTCATAAGTAACTAGGTAAAATACAAATATTTCTAACTAGACTAACGTGAAGTTCGTATGCAAGTGTATATTTTCGACTCCGCAGAATGTGAAAAAATGACCGACACGCCGGTAGCCGACAAAAAAATTTCAAATTTGCGGTGAAAGTAATGTTTAAATATGTTAATAAAAATTAGTATAAGAGATAAATACTGTATCTGGAACATATTTTTGAAATCAGAAATGAAATATTTTAACCGTGTCCGAGATAATTTACTATAAATCACACATTTTATGACTATTTCTTTATTATTATATTATCTGCTGTAAATAATAAATGTTATTAAAATATAGTAAACAATGTATGCAGATTTTAGTTTTTAAGTTAATACAGCTGTAAATTTAACCATGACTAAGTTCAATAAAATATTTTAAATCAACCAGGTGCCAGGTAACATAAGCCTAGACACGAAAAACGCGGGACAATGTATTAGACTTACGTGCAAAGATTACCTATATGACAAAGGTAAGTGATTACTGATTATCTTACTGAATAGCAATATAATATTTAAATAATTCATGAGGTTAACAACAATTAAAATGTTTCCTTTAAAAAGTTGTAGTTTAAAAATAATGTATTTTACATATTTATCATGTTAAATGTATTGATTACAACAATGTTTTCTAACAATATAATAATAACACAGCATTTATACAAAACATGTGTTAACTACAGCAATAATTAAGGAGTTCATTCATATTTCAACTCATACATCACCATTTCTGTGTTAATTTGAAGATATTTGAAACAGTTAAGAGCCCCCAGAAATGCATATACTCTTGATTAGTGTCGGCTAAAAATGTAAGATTAAAAATGATTCAATCTCAAGATTTCTGTTACAAATACTGTTTATTCTTGCAAAAATGTATTTTAGAGGGTTGTTTTGTACATTTCCGGTATAAAAGTGGTTAAATATCTGATTAAAAACACCTCACGCCTCGGTTTAAAAATATGGGTTGAATTATGTATATATTCAAAATATGGTAGCTTAAACTTTATTTTTACCCCTCGCTAAGAGAGGTATTGGATTCATGCTAAAAATCGCATATCCAGATTTTAGTGAATAAGCACGTTTTAAGGTCCCTAGAATCCGATTATAACATTTTTACGATGATGTCCGTATGTGTGTGTGGATGTGTGTGTGTGTGTGGACATGTGTGTGTGTGTGTGGATGTTGGATCCACGATTTCGCAAACACTATAAGACTTAAGACATTTTTAACTACGGATTCCTCAATCTAACAATAATGGGAAGAGTCGATTAAGTTTTGGTAACAATTGGACAACCGGAAGTAGTAGTTACAAGAAAAAAATCATTTAAATATTATTTATCGAAAATTTATGTAAATACTTTTATTAAAGAACGTTAAATTCTTTATTCGATAAATATAAATTCATTATTATATCATCTATAGATTTAGAGATAAAGAAATGCATATAAAATAATTTGATGTAAAAAAATCTCAGATCAAACTACTTCAAGACAAGAAATTGTTTGTAATTGACACATAAATATCACTGTCAAAAAGATTTGTATGCCATTGTCAAAAATATTTGTACATCATTATGAAGATTATGAAAAGAATATACGTAAAAAAGAACACAAAAGGAATTTTCGAACAAATGACGAATATAAAGAAAAAGAAAAGGCAAGTGGAAAAAGAAAATTTCGGGATATTGAATATAAAGAAAATGTATGAATTGTACATAATTTATATTAAAATATCCCACAGATTTTGTAAATATATGTGAGAATTATTTTGTAGTGCGTCATGAATATATGTATTTGTATTTAAAAATATTCTTCGTTTTATGCGTACAACCAGGTAAAATATCTGGCGAGAGGTTATGTGCTGGCCATTTTTTAATTTTCTTTTCCCCATTTTGACATTATGAATTTTTAAAAAGAGAGTTATCAATGGAAATCCAAGATCTGTATTGACTAAGAAAAATATCAACTGTTACTTTGACAGGGATGGTTAAAAAAAATCATAATTCAAAAACGAGGAAAGATATCCCAAATCTTGTTTAGACGAATACACAGAGGAATGATTGAGGTATATTTGAGACAAATTTTTAATGGATTAGATAAAGGGTGCAAATTTGGAAACGGAATAAATATTAATGAAATAAAAATTATATACAATTTTTTTACCGTTTAGCCAAATTTACACCGTTTGTTTAAAAAGTACTATCTTTTGGTATAAAAATCATCTGGGGTCTGATTTTGTACCTTTGAAATCTACTGTAGATTGAAATTTATTAGATTTCTATTAATAAACTAATAAACAAACAAGAAAATACAGTGAACTTTGCGAGCGACATTCGAAATCTGACGGAGGATCTGACATAATTATATTGCCAAAATAGCAAGCCAACGGAATCACTTGTTTCAACCATATATTTGATTCTCTGTACTCTACAATATCTATACAAAACCATTCAGTTTACCAAAACCATATCCTTCAATTTCTCAACTCTATTAACCACAGCATAACTAATATTTACAAAAATATTCTTTCCAAAATACCGCCCATAGTCCTTTGGAATACCCAACATAAATATAGATCTTAGTCAATACAAGAAAAGAAAAATCACTTTAGAACAATCCAAAAAGACCATAAGGACAACCAATTTATATATCCAGACTCATCAAAAATAAATAACAAAGTGGGTACAGCATTCGTAACTCAGGACCTAATTCCATCAAAGTGACATTAGTCAATTAATTTTTATACTGTCAATAAAAAATTGTAAATTTTAAATAAAACTACAGGAGATATTGTTGCCAAATTTGTCATAAGTAACTATGTAAAAAACAAGTATTCCTTACTGCATTAGTGTGAAGTTAGCCCATTAATTCCGTACTGCCTTTAAAAATACAGTAAATTTTAAATATAACTAATTCAAAAACAAATATTCCTTATCTTAAATGATGAGAGTAGGAAATTATTTCTCACAAGTAAAAAAGGCCTATAACATAATTAAAAACTATAAATTTTGACGGTTCATATGAACTTGGAAAGTGTTTCCAAATATGCCATAAGTAATTAGGTAAAAAACAAATATTCCAAACTAGACTAATGTGAAGTCCGTTCACAAGTGTTGCCAAAGATACCATGAGTAACCAATTAAAAAACAAATATTCCTAACTACATCAATGTGATGTTAGTTCATTAATTTTCATACTGCCAATAAAAAAGTAATAAATTTTAAATAAAACTAGAGGAGAAATTGTTGCCAAATTTGCCATAAGTAACTAAGTAAAAAACAAATATTTCTAATTGCATCAATGTGACATTAGTCAATTAATTTTTATACTGTCCATAAAAAATTGTAAATTTTAAATAATATCGTATAATTATTAGGTATCTACATATTTTAGAGATATTGAACAATAATTTAGAAAATTTTCCATCCCACATAATGTGAAAAGAAATTACCGAAGATAAGAAGCCGGTGGTCGACAAAGAAATTTGAAATTTGCGGTGAAAGTAATGTTTAAATATTTTCTGCACCACACTATCGTCGTTAATAAAAATTAGTGTAGGAGATAAATATTGTATCTGAAATACATTTTTGAAGTTGAAAATGAGATATTTTAACCGTGTCCGAGGTAAATTACAGTACAATGTACTTTACATATTTATCATGTAAAATGTCTTGATTACAACAATGCTTTATAACAATATAACCACATCACAGCATTTATACGAAACATGTGTTGATTGCAACAATAATATAGGAGCTCATTCATTTTTCAAACTCATACATCACCATGTCTGTATTAATTTGAAGATATTTCAAACAGTTCAGGAGTTATGAGTCCTCAAACATGCATGTACTCTTAATTAGTTTCGGCTAAAAATGTGAGATTAAAAATTATTCAATCTCAAGATTTTTGTTGCAAATAGTGTTTATTCTTGCAATAATGTATTTTAGAGAGTTGGTTTGTACATTTCCGGTATAAAAGTGGTTAAATATCGGATTAAAAACACCTCACGCCTCGGTTTAAAAATTTGGTAGCTGCAACTTTTATTAATTTTACTTTCCCCATTTTGACATTATGAATTTTTAAAAACAGAGTTATCATTGGAAATCAAAGATCTGTATTGACTAAGAAAAATATCAACTGTTACTTTGACAGGGGTGGTTGAAAAAATTCATAATTCAAAACGAGGAAAGATATCCCAAATCTTGTTTAGACGAATACACAGGAGAATGATTGAGGTATATTTGAGACAAATTTTTTATGGATTTGATAAAGGGTGCAAATTTGGAAACGGAATAAATATTAATGAAATAAAAACTATATACATTTTTTTACCGCTTAGCCAAGTTTACACCGTTTGTTCAAAATGTACTATCTTTTGGTATAAAAATCATCTGGGCTCTGATTTTGTACCTTTGAAATCTACTGTAGATTGAAATTTATTAGATTTCTATTAATAAACAAACAAGAAAATACAGTGAACTTTGCGAGCGACGTTCGAAATCTGACATATATTGCCAAAATAGCAAACCAACCGAATCACCTATGTTTCACCCATATCTTTGATCTTCGGTACTCAACAAAATCTATACAAAACCATTCAGTTTACCAAAACCATATCCTTCAAATTCTCAACTTTATTAACCTCAGCATACCTAATATTCACAAATATATTCTTTCCAAAATACCGCCCATAGTCCTTTGGAATACTCAATATAAATTTCAATCTCAGTCAATACAAGAAAAGAAGAGAAATCATTTAAAAATCAAAAATCATTTTAGAACAAGACTGGCTTAAAATTTAAGGGTCAGCGGTGCAACTGGGCAGAAGTGTTGAAACATTGTATATTTTATAAAGTATAAAATGAATTTAAAAAAAGTTTGATGTGGCCAGCACATTACCTTCCGTCAGTTCTGAATATTTTGTACAAATTGCATACAGAAAGTTTCTTGCAAATGACTTTATTTAGATATATTTAAAATTTACTGTATTTTTAAAGGCAGTACGGAATTAATGGGCTAACTTCACACTAATGCAGTAAGGAATACTTGTTTTTTACATAGTTACTTATGGCAAATTTGGCAACAATATCTCCTGTAGTTTTATTTAAAATTTACAATTTTTTGTTGACAGTATAAAAATTAATTGACTAATGTCACTTTGATGGAATTAGGTCCTCAGTTACGAATGCTGTACCCACTTTGTTATTTATTTTTGATGAGTCTGGATATATAAATTGGTTCTCCTTATGGTCTTTTTGGATTGCTCTAAAGTGATTTTTCTTTTCTTGTTCTGTTAGTTCTATGTATTTTGTATAAATTCCATAGTCATTGATACGGACATCTGTGAATCAGAATTTTCTTAATATAGTACCTAGCTGTTTCCATGGTTATATCAAATTTGGCTGCTTTATGAATTTAATTCCTTTATAATATTTAACTCTATAACCAATGAATATCTTGCATAAAATGCAATCAAATCGTATAGAGAATAAAATATTCTCTAATGCTTACAATAATATTAAATGTGAAAAATGATATTTAACAGCATTTTTTCAAAAAGTTTGGTTAAGCATGTTGCGTGAGCAGGTTGTGTGGACAGTTTGAGTAAACAAGTTGCGTAGGCAATTTGGGTGGATATGTTGCGGGGGAAGTTTGGGTAAGCCTGTTCCGTGGGCAGTTTAGGTAGGTATGTTGCGTCGGTAGTTAGGGTGACCATGTTGAGGGGGCAGTTTCGGTGGGCATGTTGTGTGGGCAGTTTGGATGGGCATGTTGTGTGGACAGTTTGGGTGGGAATGTTACATGGGCAGTTTGGGTGAACATGTTGCGTGGGCTATTGGTTGGGTATGTTGCGTGAGCAGTTTGAGTGGGCATGTTGCGTGGGCAATTTGGGTGGGCATGTTGCGTAAACAGTTCCGGTGGGCATTTTGCGTGGGCAGTTTAGGTGGGCATGTTACGTGGGCAGTTTGGGTGGGCATGTTGCGTGGGCAGTTTGGGTGGGCATATTGCGTGGACAGTTCCGGTGGGCATGTTGCGTGGCCGGTTTGGATAGGCATGTTGCGTGGACACTGTGAAAGTCTGGTGGCGTTAGCACTTTGGGTTTAAAATGTGCCTAGAAGGGTTAGATCTACGTATAGACTATTATAAAACACCATCGGCGGAGCCCTAGGGGAAGCTCGGCGTAGCCGAGTTTTCGCTAGTCCTAATACTAAACGATCAGATTCACTCACTATAGTTATATATTTTAATCAAGACGATCGCCAAACTTTAGCCAAGGCTACAGCTTAAACGGTGTGACCGATTTTCGTGAAATTTGTATCAAATTGTAGGAAATGATTGGCTTCAGGGCCCTTCTAATGGGACGAATTTCTGTAGGATGCATAGTTTTCGAGTAAAAAATTATTAAAGATTGAAAATTGGGACAGAAACAATATTTTTCACAGTAACGATCACAGTTTTCCTTGAAAATTTAAGACGAAGAACGCCATGTTTGTCATGTCATTTTGAACCTTTAAATGGAAATATTTATGAAACGGAGACAATTTGAAAGAAGTTTAATTCATAATTATAAATATTGAGAATGGGCAATTATATCCGCACAGGTAAAAAAGGCCTAAACCATTTTAATTAAAAATTATAAAATTTGACGGTTCATATGTATTTGGACAGTGTTACCAAATGTGTCATAAGTAACTAGGTAAAAAACAAATATTTCTAACTAAACAATATTTTTCACAGTAACGATCACAGTTTTCCTTGAAAATTTAAGACGATAAACGCTGTTATGTCAATGTCAATGATGACAAATTATCAGTTTTCTTCCTTTTAAATGCAATAAAATGTTTAAATAATACGTAATAATTAAAGAAAAGATGATGAATTTAACAAGGTAGGTATATGTAAAAATTTTAAGCCATGTTTATTATTATGTTACATATTTTATTTTGTAAATAGAATTTTGGAAAATGTATAAGGAAACACGTCGAAAAGGATTAGAAAGGTAGGAATAATATCACAATCGATGTATAAAATTAAAAAGATAAACATTGTCATGTCATATTTGATATGTTAATGACAAATTATGCATGTATCAATTACTATAACCGATGATATAAAAACAAGTCAATTAAGATGGTACGATCACGTACAGCAAATGAGTAATGGCAAAACACATACCACAGTAAACTCCTAGCGGCAAAAAGAAAAGAGGGAGACCTAGAAGGAATTGGGTAGCAGGAATCCAAGAAGAAATAAGAGAGAATGAAGATCTATGGCAAGACCAGTGGAGAATTCGCATCGGAAGACATGGTACAACGTTATAAACCGATTGTATATATAGGTATATGTAATGATTTTAAGACGTGTACAGGAAAATCATAGTCTGGAACAAGAAAATTCAATAATTTTAGATAGTATGTTTTAATCTGTTCTTTTTTTGTAATTCATTTTCTTACATTACGTTTAAAATTATTTCAGATTATACATAATTCGATATCTATCTTAAAACGGTACAGAATTTAATCTGTATTTTATTTTCTTATATTACGTTAAAATTATCTATATTAAAATTCTTTTATTCCCAATTATTGTATCGTACTAATAAAAAATATTTTAAATTATATAATCATACAGCACGAGCCAGAAAAGTAATCTTTAATACCTATCATTTTTAACAATCCAAACTTTATTGATATATTTTCAAATTCGTTGTAAAAGTTCAGATCTAATGTAATGTAAGCACTTACTTTTCTGCAGTTTGTACCTAACTGTTTACTCTAGAATTAAAATATCACATCTTTTAGTTTTGTTTGATTTATTTTTATCTTTAAATTTAGTTTTGTGTAATCATATACATGTTACTAATACAGGGTCCGCATTTTAAAAGTTCCCGCCTGAAAATTCATGATACATTTCATAAGTGACTTGGTTTTTAAAATTTTGTTTTGCTCTTATACCTACTGTGATTATTCGATTTAAAGTACTAATATTCATCAAGTGGCTTATAAAATGTATATGGTTTTGCTTACTCTTAAAATTTCAGGCGGGAACATATAAAATGGGCACCTTGTATTATGTTTATATTTATCCTGTAATTTTGTCCTGTTTGCTCGCATAAAATGCGCAGCATTTGTTCATTTCATTATATGTTTTCATCAGTTCCTACCACGGTGTAGTATCTATAGGTGAGAGTACGAGATGAGTTGACATAACTAGCTGGTAAAAAAGAAGCTAACGCGACCCGTTACCATTTGACAGGCGTTTGGCAGTTGGTGTGCCGCAGTGTGTCGGTTGCGGTTAAAATAAATTCGCGTTTAAATAGAATATGTTGTGATATAGGATGTACAACAGGGTATGGATCAAATAAAGAGATATAGACCCGAATTTTCACCTCTTGAAGTAACGTTACTTCGGAAGTAGCGCTATTTCGATTTTTTATTTATATAATTTTATGAGTAGATAAGAATAGGTTTCATATTTTTGTAAATGAAACCTATGACATTAGAAATAAATGCTTTTTACAATTTAATTTATTTTTATATCTCTCATTTTAATGTTAAAGTTGACATTTGACAGTTGAAGTAGCGATTTTTTGGAAGTAGCGCTACTTTAAGATGTAAGAATACAGACCATAGTCTTTTTAAGGTGCCAAAATGTGCGATTTTGTAGCAACCAGCCATGATATAACCATAGAAACAGGTACTACGATTTAGACAATTCTTATTGAAAGATGTCAGTGTCAAGTACATGACATTATGTTTATTTTATAATTTGACTGAAATTATAGAAGCCTGTTGTATGGAATTTGTATAAAATACATACATAGAACTGACAAAAGATAAAAGGTAATGTATTAAAAATATAAAATATTGTGCGATATATAGGAATAATTTACTATTTCAAATATTTTCAAACCGGGTCGCAAAAAACCTGACATCTAGCGGCATACTGTATGAACTAACGCGGTTATTTAGCCATTCTTTGTAATACATTATACATCGTGCACTCAGGTATAGATACTACACTTCCGAAATATTATTGACAATTTTATGCAAAAAAGAATAGCCGATCGAGCTGTCGTATTTTTGACAATTCTCTATGACAGTCAATGAGAAAACATTTCTTGTTTTTCGTATAAATTTGTCAGAAATACAGGGTGTTTCATGTAGCTATGTAAGGCTTCGGAGTATGAATTCTAGACACCAACATGAAAAAAATCCCAATTAACATTGGTGCTAGAACGCTTCATAACAGAGATACCGAGGATTTATCTTAAATGAAGCATAATACTGAAATAGCAGAAAATAGTTAGCTGATGGCATTTGTTTAATTCATTTAAAATTTAAATGAGATTTAATTAATTAAAAATTCCACTTATTTCAATCCGATAATTATTTAATTATTACACCTGTTATTTAATATTTTGATAATATTTCTAATACAAAAAAGTATTGCCAAGCCTTCTGTATTTAATGAAAATGTAATATTTTAATAATTTACCGTAATATTTTTAAATAATACTGATTTATTTATTGAATGTAATGCCTTACATTTTAAACACTTGCTCTGGGATTCTTTTTATAAATAATTATTTATGACCCAATACAAAAATAAATAAAAATAACCTGTTTCCTGTTTTTTTTTTATTATAATAAAATCCTGGGTACCTATCTCTGTTAGAAAGCGTTATAGCACCAATGTTTATTGGGATTTTTCCCCCTTTTGGTATCAGAATTCATACTCCTACGCCTTGCACTCTTATATGAAACACCTGTATATCCTGTTTAGTATTAAATGAAAAGTTTTCTGCATGGCTAAACAATAGAACTTTCAAAATTTTGACATCAACTTGACCGGCTTTTGTTTTTCACATAAAGTTGTCATAACCATGTCGTGATTAGGATCAAGTGAATTTTTTTCTGCAGGGCTATAACATAGAAGTGTCAACAAATAGACATCTCGGTCGGCTTTTGTTTCTGTATAAAGGTGCTAGAAATATGTCGTGTCTGGTATCAAATGAGAGGTCTGATTACGAACTTTTAGACACAAGTGTGGAAATTTATGACAGGTTGATTGGCTTTTGTTTTATGCATAAAGTTAATTCGTTTGATAGAAGGGGGAACTGGGGTATCTGACAACACTGTTGGCGTTACCACTTTGGTTTTAAATTGTGCGTAGACAGATTGGATGTACGTATAAACTATTATAAAACACTATCGGCGGAGCCCTAGGGTAAACTCGGCGAAGCCGAGCTTAGGCTAGTCCTAATACTAAACGATCAGATTCACTATAGTTATATAGTTTCTTTAATCACGACGATCGCTCAACTTTATCCAAGGCTACAGCTTAAACGGTGCGACCGATTTTCGTGAAATTTGTACCAAGTTGTAGGAAATGATTGGCTTCAGGGCCCTTCTAATGGGTGAAATTTCTGTAGGATGCATAGTTTTCGAGTAACAAATTATTAAACGTAAAATTAAACAATGGATCGTAGAATACATGTAAAAATTTTAAAGATAAAAATGCTGTCATGTGTAAAATTTGGCATGATGTCAATGTCAATAATGACAAATTATAAATGTCGTATGGGTTGTCGACCATTTCAACGCTAAATATAAATAAATATATTGTGTAAAATTGAAGAAAAGAATATGAATTAAACGAGGTAGGTATACGTAATGAATTTAATCAATATTTATTGTTAATTTAGATTTTATTTTGTAAATAGATTTTACGAAATGTCATAAGTTACTAAAAAATACGAAAACGTTGCTAAAGACTAGAAGAGTTTCACAATCGAACTAATAATACATGTATAAAATTAAAAAGATAAATACTGTCTTCTGTCACATTTGAAATGTTAATGACAAATTTAAACTACAGAAAATAGACAGTTTAAAATTGAAGAAAAGATTGTAGGAATTAAACGAAGTAAGGTACGCTATGAATGTAACATATGTTTATTCTTATTTTATAAATTATTTTGTAAATAGATTGTTGAAAATGTTCGAGGTTATTAAACGACGAAATGGACGAGAAATGTAGGAAAAGCATTAACGACAAGAAAGACTGTGGAGAACAAATTGTACAGTTTACAGAGAGAATGTCAAGGATTATTTTCTGTGCCGGTCAGTGTATTAATCTAAGATAGATAATAGATTTTACAAAACTGACAAAAAGAAACTGGTAGTATTTGGGCTGTCGGTCCAGCGTACTTTATTCGCACAGCTTTACCCGTACGTTCTAAACCTAAACCGTACACAAATAACGGAGTGTGTGGGGCTCTTTAGGGCAGTTTGCATGGGCAGTTTGGGTTAGCAGTTTGGGTTGCGTGGGCATGTTGCGTGGGTAGTTTGGGTGGGCATGTTGCGTGGGTAGTTTGGGTGGGCATGTTGCGTGGGCAGTTTGACTGGGCATGTTGCGTGGGTAGTTTGGGTGGGCATGTTGTGTGGGTAGTTTGGGTGGGCATGTTGCGTGGGCAGCTTGGGTGGGCATGTTGCGTGAGTAGTTTGGGTGGGCATGTTGCGTGGGTAGTTTGGGTGGGCATGTTGCGTGGGTAGTTTGGGTGGGCATGTTGCGTGGGCAGTTTGGGTGGGCATGTTGCGTGGGTAGTTTGGGTGGGCATGTTGCGTGGGCAGTTTGGGTGGGCATGTTGCGTGGGTAGTTTGGGTGGGCATGTTGCGTGGGCAGTTTGGGTGGGCATGTTGCGTGGGTAGTTTGGGTGGGCATGTTGCGTGGGTAGTTTGGGTGGGCATGTTGCGTGGGTAGTTTGGGTGGGCATGTTGCGTGGGTAATTTGGGTGGGCATGTTGCGTGGGCAGTTTGGGTGGGCATGCTGCGTGGGCAGTTTGGGTGGGCATGTTGCGTGGGCAGTTTGGGTGGGCATGTTGCGTGGGTAGTTTGGGTGGGCATGTTGCGTGGGTAGTTTGGGTGGGCATGTTGCGTGGGTAGTTTGGGTGGGCATGTTGCGTGGGCAGTTTGGGTGGGCATGTTGCGTGGGCAGTTTGGGTGGGCATGTTGCGTGGGCAGTTTGGGTGGGCATGTTGCGTTTGCAGTTTGAGTGGGCATGTTGCGTGGGCATCATAAACCACTATCGGCGGAGCCCTAGGGAAAACTCGGCGAAGCCGAGGTTACGCTAGTACTAAACGATTAGATTCACTATCTATATATATTTTCTTTAATCACGACGATCGCCCAACTTTAGACAAGGCTACAGCTTAAACGGTACGACCGATTTTCATGAAAGTTGTAACAAACTGTAGGAAATGATTGGCTTCAGGGCCCTTCTAATGGAACGAATTTCTGTAGGATGCATAGTTTTCTGGTAAAAAATTATTAAACTTAAAATGAAACAGTGGATCGTAGAATACATGTAAAAATTTAGAAGATAAAAATGCTGTCATGTGTAAAATTTGGCATGATGTCAATGTCAATAATGACAAATTATGAATGTCGTATGGGTTGTCGACCATTTCAATGCAAAATATAAATAAATATATTGTGTAAAATTGAAGAAAAGAATATGAATTAAACGAGGTAGGTATACGTAATGAATTTAAGCAATATTTATTGTTAATTTAGATTTTATTTTGTAAATAGATTTTACGAAATGTCACAAGTTACTAAAAACTACGAAAACGTTGATAAAGACTAGAAGAGTTTCACAATCGAACGAAGAATACATGTATAAAATTAAAAAGATAAATACGGTCTTCTGTCACATTTGATATGTTAATGACAAATTTGAACTACAGAAAATAATCGGTTTAAAATTGAAGAAAAGAATGTAGGAATTAAACGACGTATGGTACGCTATGAATGTAAGATATGTTTATTCTTATTTTATAATTTATTTTGTAAATAGATTGTTGTAAATGTTTGAGGTTATTAAACGACGAAATGGACGAGAACTGTAGGAAAAGCATCAATGACAAGAAAGACTGGGAGGACAAAGTGTACAGTGTACAGAAAGAATGTCAAGGATTGTTTTCTGTGCCGGTCAGTGTATTAATCTAAGATATGTTTATATTTTATTTTGTAAATAGATTTTACAAAACTGACAAAAAGAAACTGGTAGTATTTGGGCTGGCGGTCCAGCGTACTTTATTCGCACAGATTTACCCGTACGTTCTAAACCTAAACCGTACACAAATAACGGAGTGTGTGGGGCTCATGTCATATGGTATGTCAATGTCAACGCTTACATATTATCGGTTTTCATCCTTTTAAATGCAAAAAAAATGCTTAAATAATATGTAAAATTGAAGAAAAGATTATGCATTAGACGAGGTAGGTATATAAAATGATTTAAAGCCATGCTTTATATTAATGTATTATATATTTTATTTTGTATATAGAATTTTGGAAAATGAATAAGGTAACACGACGAAAAGGATAACAAGGGCAGGAATCGGTCGAAGAGTACACATACAAAATTAAAAATATACATTGTCATTTGTCATATTTGATATGTTAATGACAAAAAATTATGAATGTCGTACCGGTTGTTCTTTTCAATACTAAAAATATTTAACTATGTAAAATTGAAGAAAAGAATATAGGTAGGTATATATAAAAAGCACTGTAAACGTGGAAGAAGAATTGCAAAAATATGGGTATACCCTTGGAAGTTCAAACAATTTACACTTTATGCTTTACAGATGATGAAATACTTATTGCACAAGTCTACAACGATAGTGAATACATGATACGAAAATTTATAGAAGATAACCGTAGCTGAGGTCTAGAAATAAACATACATACAGCGAATGCGCAATGAGAGGCTTCCTAAACAAATATTACAGTGGACACCTACCGGCAAAAATAAAAGAGACCTAGAAGAAGTTGGGTAGCAGGAGTCCAAGAAGGAATAAGAGAGAGAGGGAATTAAATGAAGATATATGGCAAGATAGAGAGCAGTGGAGAAATGGCATCGGAAGACATCGTAGAACGAAGTATATGTAATGATTTTAAGTCATGTATATTGTTAATTTATATATTTTATTTTGTAAATAGATTTAACAAAATGTCAGGTTGAGAATGACATACGCGTTAGTTAGTTGTTCTTCATCGAATCCAGCCAGAGATATGTTATTCATTGGATAAACCAAAAATCCTACAGGAAAATCATGCCTTAATGTTTGGAACAAGACAATTCAATAATTTTAGATGGTATGTTTTAATCTGTTCTTTTCTGCAATTCATTTTCTTACATTACGTTTAAAATTATTTCAGATTAAATATAATTCAATAAATAAATAAATAATTATATCATCACGGCATATTACCCATTGCTGGGTGTGCCAATCTGCTTTGTACGCAGATATCGGTAATGATGATGACATATTTGTACCGTGCGTGCGTTTACCAGGCGTCACCTCATGGGCACTCATTGCTAGCGTGGAGAGTGCACCATAATTCAATATCTATCTTAAAACGGTACAGATTTTAATCTGCATTTCATTTTCTTATATTACGTTTAGAATTATCTATTTTAAAATTCTTTTATTGCCAATTAATAAAAAATCTTTAAAATAACATAGGGCCATAAAACGTTGTTAGCTGATCATATGCACAATGTAACCGTGGATACGTATCAAAAATACAATGGAAAAGAGAATAGGTAACTATATCCGCACAGGTAAAAAAGGCCTAAACCATTTTAATTAAAAATTATAAAATTTGACGGTTCATATGTACTTGGACAGTGTTACCAAATATGTCATAAGTAACTAGGTAAAAAACAAATATTTCTAACTAGAACGTGAAGTTCGTATACAAGTATGTATTTTCGACTCCGCAGAATGTGAAAAAAATGACCGAAGACGACACGCCGGTAGCCGACAAAAAAATTTCAAATTTGCGGTGAAAGTAATGTTTAAATATGTTAATAAAAATTAGTATAAGAGATAAATACTGTATCTGGAACATATTTTTGAAATCAGAAATGAAATATTTTAACCGTATCCGAGATAATTTACTATAAATCACACATTTTATGACTATTTCTTTATTATTATATTATCTGCTGTAAATAATAAAAGTTATTAAAATATAGTAAACAATGTATGTAGATTTTAGTTTTTAAGTTAATACAGCTGTAAATTTAACCATGAGTAAGTTCAATAAAATATTTTAAATCAACAAGGTGCCAGGTAACCTAAGTCTAGACACGAAAAACGCGGGACAATGTATTAGACTTACTTGCAAAGATTACCTATATAACAAAGGTAAGTGAACACTGATTATCTTACTGAATAGCAATATAATATTTAAATAATTCATGAGGTTAACAACAATTAAAATGTTTCCTTTAAAAAGTTGTAGTTTAAAAATAATGTATTTTACATATTTATCATGTTAAATGTATTGATTACAACAATGTTTTCTAACAAAATAATAACAACACAGCATTTATACAAAACATGTGTTAACTACAGCAATAATTTAGGAGTTCATTCATATTTCAACTCATACATCACCATTTCTGTGTTAATTTGAAGATATTTGAAACAGTTAAGAGCCCCCAAAAATGCATATACTCTTGATTAGTGTCGGCTAAAAATGTAAGATTAAAAATGATTCAGTCTCAAGATTTCTATTGCAAATAGTGTTTATTCTTGCAAAAATGTATTTAAGAGGGTTGTTTTGTACATTTCCGGTATAAAAGTGGTTAAATATCTGATTAAAAACACCTCACGCCTGGGTTTAATAATATGGGTTGAATTGTGTATATATTCAAAATTAGGTAGCTGTAACTTTATTTTTACCCCTCGCTAAGAGAGGTATTGGATTCATGCTAAAAATCGCATATCCAGATTTTAGTGAATAAGCACGTTTTAAGGTCCCTAGAATCCGATTATAACATTTTTACGATGATGTCCATATGTGTGTGTGGATGTTGGATCCACGATTTCGCAAATACTATAAGACTTAAGACATTTTTAACTACGGATTCCTCAATCTAACAATAATGGGAAGAGTCGATTAAGTTTTGGTAACAATTGGACAACCGGAAGTAGTAGTTACAAGAAAAAAATCATCTAAATATTATTTATCGAAAATTTATGTAAATACTTTTATTAAAGAACGTTAAATTCTTTATTCGATAAATATAAATTCATTATTATATCTTCTATAGATTTAGAGATAAAGAAATGCATATAAAATAATTTGATGTAAAAAAATCTCAGATCAAACTACTTCAAGACAAGAAATACAAATGTTTGTAATTGACACATAAATGTCACTGTCAAAAAGATTTGTATGCCATTGTCAAAAATATTTGTACATCATTATGAAGATTATGAAAAGAATATACGTAAAAAAGAATACAAAAGGAATTTTCGAAAAAATGACGAATATAAAGAAAAAGAAAAGGAAAGTAGAAAATGAAAATTTTAGGATATTGAATATAAAGAAAATGTATGAATTGTACATAATTTGTATTAAAATATCCCACAGATTTTGCAAATATATGTGAGAATTATTTTGTAGTGCGTCATGAATATATGTATTTATATTTAAAAATATTTTTTTTGTTTTATGCGTACAACCAGGTAAAATATCTGGCGAGAGGTTATGTGCTGGCCACATTACATTTTTTAATTTTCTTTTCCTCATTTTGACATTATGAATTTTTAAAAACAGAGTTATCATTGGAAATCAAAGATCTGTATTGACTAAGAAAAATATCAACTGTTACTTTGACAGGGATGGTTAAAAAAATTCATAATTCAAAACGAGGAAAGATATCCCAAATCTTGTTTAGACGAATACACAGGAGAATGATTGAGGTATATTTGAGACAATTTTTTTATGGATTTGATAAAGGGTGCAAATTTGGAAACGGAATAAATATTAATGAAATAAAAATTATATACAATTTTTTTACCGCTTAGCCAAATTTACACCGTTTGTTTAAAAAGTACTATCTTTTGGCATAAAAATCATCTGGGGTCTGATTTTGTACCTTTGAAATCTACTGTAGATTGAAATTTATTAGATTTCTATTAATAAACAAACAAGAAAATACAGTGAACTTTGCGAGCGACATTCGAAATCTGACATATATTGCCAAAATAGCAAGCCAACGGAATCACTTGTTTCAACCATATATTTGATTCTCTGTACTCAACAATATCTATACAAAACCATTCAGTTTACCAAAACCATATCCTTCAATTTCTCAACTCTATTAACCACAGCATAACTAATATTTACAAAAATATTCTTTCCAAAATACCGCCCATAGTCCTTTGGAATACCCAACATAAATGTAGATCTTAGTTAATACAAGAAAAGAAAAATCACTTTAGAACAATCCAAAAAGACAATAAGGACAACCAATTTATATATCCAGACTCATCAAAAATAAATAACAAAGTGGGTATAGCATTCGCAACTCAGGACCTAATTCCATCAAAGTGACATTAGTCAATTAATTTTTATACTGTCAATAAATATTGTAAATTTTAAATAAAACTACAGGAGATATTGTTGCCAAATTTTCCATAAGTAACTATGTAAAAAACAAGTATTCCTTACTGCATTAGTGTGAAATTAGCCCATTAATTCCGTACTGCCTTTAAAAATACAGTAAATTTTAAATATAACTAATTCAAAAACAAATATTCCTTATCTTAAATGATGAGAGTAGGAAATTATTTCTCACAAGTAAAAAAGGCCTATAACAATAAAAAACTATAAATTTTGACGGTTCATATGAAATTGGAAAGTGTTTCCAAATATGCCATAAGTAACTAGGTAAAAAACAAATATTCCAAACTAGACTAATGTGAAGTCCGTTCACAAGTGTTGCCAAAGATACCATGAGTAACCAATTAAAAAATAAATATTCCTAACTACATCAATGTGATGTTAGTTCATTAATTTTCATACTGTCAATAAAAAAGTAATAAATTTTAAATAAAACTAGAGGAGAAATTGTTGCCAAATTTGCCATAACTAAGTAAAAAACAAATATTTCTAATTGCATCAATGTGACGTTAGTCAATTAATTTTTATACTGTCCATACTGTTTAAATAAAATCGTATAATTATTAGGTATCTACATATTTTAGAGATATTGAACAATAATTTAGAAAATTTTCCATCCCGCATAATGTGAAAAAAAATTACCGAAGATGAAGAGCCGGTGGTCGACAAAGAAATTTCAAATTTGCGGTGAAAGTAATGTTTAAATATTTTGTGTACCACACTATCGTCGTTAATAAAAATTAGTGTAGGAGATAAATATTGTATCTGAAATACATTTTTGAAGTTGAAAATGAGATATTTTAACCGTGTCCGAGGTAAATTACAATACAATGTACTTTACATATTTATCATGTAAAATGTCTTGATTACAACAATGCTTTATAACAATATAATCATATCACAGCATTTATACAAAACATGTGTTGATTGCAACAATAATATAGGAGCTCATTCATATTTCAACCTCATACATCACCATTTCTGTATTAATTTGAAGATATTTCAAGCAGTTCAGGAGTTATGAGCCCTCAAACATGCATGTACTCTTAATTAAATAGTTTCGGCTAAAAATGTGAGATTAAAAATTATTCAATCTCAAGATTTTTGTTGCAAATAGTGTTTATTCTTGGAAAAATGTATTTTAGAGAGTTGGTTTGTACATTTCCGGTATAAAAGTGGTTAAATATCAGATTAAAAATACCTCACGCCTCGGTTTAAAAATATGGCTTAATTTATGTATATATTCAAAATTTGGTAGCTGCAACTTTTATTAATTTTACTTTCCCCATTTTGACATTATGAATTTTTAAAAACAGAGTTATCATTGAAAATAAAAGATCTGTATTGACTAAGAAAAATATCAACTGTTACTTTGACAGGGGTGGTTGAAAAAATTCATAATTCAAAACGAGGAAAGATATCCCAAATCTTGTTTAGACGAATACACAGGAGAATGATTGAGGTATATTTGAGACAATTTTTTTATGGATTTGATAAAGGGTGCAAATTTGGAAACGGAATAAATATTAATGAAATAAAAACTATATACATTTTTTTTTTACCGCTTAGCCAAATTTACACCGTTTGTTTAAAAAGTACTATCTTTTGTTATAAAAGTCATCTGGGCTCTGATTTTGTACCTTTGAAATCTACTGTAGATTGGAATCTATTAAATTTCTATTAATAAACAAACAAGAAAATACAGTGAACTTTGCGAGCGACGTTCGAAATCTGACATATATTACCAAAATAGCAAACCAACCGAATCACCTATGTTTCACCCATATCTTTGATCTTCGGTACTCAACAAAATCTATACAAAACCATTCAGTTTACCAAAACCATATCCTTCAAATTCTCAACTTTATTAACCTCAGCATACCTAATATTTACAAAAATATTCTTTCCAAAATACCGCCCATAGTCCTTTGGAATACTCAACATAAATTTCAATCTCAGTCAATACAAGAAAAGTTTGATGTGGCCAGCACATTACCTTCCGTCAGTTCTGAATATTTTGTACAAATTGCATACAGAAAGTTTCTTGCAAATGACTTTATTTTCACTACATGACCTTCTGTTCTATGTATTTTGTATAAATTCCATAGTCATTGATACGGACATCTGTGAATCAGAATTTTCTTAATATAGTACCTAGCTGTTTCCATGGTTATATCATATTTGGCTGCTTTATGAATTTAATTACTTTATAATATTTAACTCTATACACAATGAATATCTTGCATAAAATGCAATCGAATCGTATAGAGAATAAAATATTCTCTAATGCTTACAATAATATTAAATGTGAAAAATGATATTTAACAGCATTTTTTCAAAAAGTTTGGTTAAGCATGTTGCGTGGGCAGGTTGTGTGGACAGTTTGAGTGAACAAGTTGCGTAGGCAATTTGGGTGGATATGTTGCGGGGGAAGTTTGGGTAAGCCTGTTCCGTGGGCAGTTTAGGTAGATATGTTGCGTCGGTAGTTAGGGTGACCATGTTGTGTGGGCAGTTTGGATGGGCATGTTGCGTGGACAGTTTGGGTGGGCATGTTTCGTGGGCAGTTTGGGTGAACATGTTGCGTGGGCAATTGGTTGGGTATGTTGCGTGGGCATGTTGCGTGGACAATTTGGGTGGGCATGTTGCGTAGGCAGTTTGGGTGGCCATGTTGCGTGGACAGTTCCGGTGGGCATGTTGCGTAAACAGTTCCGGTGGGCATATTGCGTGGGCAGTTTGGGTGGGCATGTTGCGTGGGCAGTTTGGGTGGGCATGTTGCGTGGGCAGTTTGGGTGGGCATATTGCGTGGACAGTTCCGGTGCTCATGTTGCGTGGCCGATTTGGATAGGCATGTTGCGTGGACACTGTGAAAGTCTGTTGGCGTTACCACTTTGGGTTTAAAATGTGCCTAGAAGGGTTAGATCTACGTATAGAATATTATAAAACACCATCGGCGGAGCCCTAGGGGAAGCTCGGCGTAGCCGAGTTTTCGCTAGTCCTAATACTAAACGATTAGATTCACTCACTATAGTTATATATTTTAATCAAGACGATCGCCAAACTTTAGACAAGGCTACAGCTTAAACGGTGCGACCGATTTTCATGAAATTTGTATCAAATTGTAGGAAATGATTGGCTTCAGGGCCCTTCTAATGGGACGAATTTCTGTAGGATGCATAGTTTTCGAGTAAAAAATTATTAAAGATTGAAAATTGGGACAGAAACAATATTTCTCACAGTAACGATCACAGTTTTCCTTGAAAATTTAAGACGAAGAACGCCATGTTTGTCATGTCATTTTGAACCTTTAAATGGAAATATTTATGAAATGGAGACAATTTGATAGAAGTTTAATTCATAATTATAAATTTTGAGAATGGGCAATTATATCCGCACAGGTAAAAAAGGCCTAAACCATTTTAATTAAAAATTATAAAATTTGACGGTTCATATGTATTTGGACAGTGTTACCAAATGTGTCATAAGTAACTAGGTAAAAAACAAATATTTCTAACTAAACAATATTTTTCACAGTAACGATCACAGTTTTCCTTGAAAATTTAAGACGATAAACGCTGTTATGTCAATGTCAATGATGACAAATTATCAGTTTTCTTCCTTTTAAATGCAATAAAATGTTTAAATAATATGTAATAATTAAAGAAAAGATGATGAATTTAACAAGGTAGGTATATGTAATGATTTTAAGCCATGTTTATTATTATGTTACATATTTTATTTTGTAAATAGAATTTTGGAAAATGTATAAGGAAACACGTCGAAAAGGATCTGAAAGGTAGGAATAATATCACAATCGATGTACAAAATTAAAAAGATAAACATTGTCATGTCATATTTGATATGTTAATGACAAATTATGCATGTCGTATCAATTTAATTTTAGTATTATACTAAAAACATAGTCTGGAAGTAAACATGCAAAACAGAATATACGTGTTTAAATGGAACCCAAAAATATTTGGTGCTAAACACAAGACAAAGGATTAAACACTACAGAATAAAAAAAAATAAGGAATCAGGGCACCATAAAGGAACTCTGTACACAATGAAGAAAGGCTATACCTATTTTACCTATTTTAAGACGTATGTTTATTGTTAATTTATATATTTTATTTTGTAAATAGATTTAACAATGTCAGGCTGAGAAAGACATAATAAACATCACAGTCGCCAAAGAACACATGTACAATATCTAATACGTATTTAGAGGCAAGAATAAAAATTAAATCCTACAGGAAAATCATAAAATCTGGAACAAGACAATTCCATAATTTTAGATAGTATGTTTTAATCTGTTCTTTTTTTGTAATTCATTTTCTTATTACGTTTAAAAAAATTTCAGATTATACATAATTCGATATCTATCTTAAAACGGTATAGAATTTAATCTGTGTTTTATTTTCTTATATTACGTTAAAATGATCTATATTAAAATTCTTTTATTCCCAATTATTGTATCGTACTAATAAAAAATCTTTTAAATTACATAATCATACAGCATGAGCCAGAAAAGTCATCTTATGATTTTTGCATTCTATCCCCTTATTAACAATCCAAACTTTATTGATAAATTTTCAAATTCGTTGTAAAAGTTCAGATTTAATGTAATGTAAGTACTTACTTTTCTGCAGTTTGTAAACTGTTTACTCTAGAATTAAAATATCACATCTTTTAGTTTTGTTTGATTTATTTTTATGTTTAAATTTAGTATTGTGTACTCATATACATGTTACTAATACAGGGTGCGCATTTTAAAAGTTCCCGCCTGAAAATTCATGTTTAGGCAATCCATGATACATTTCATAAGTGAGTTGGTTTTTAAAATATTGTTTTGCTCTTATACCTACTGTGATTATTCGATTTAAAGTACTAATATTAATCAAGTGGCTTATGAAATGTATTTGGTTTTGCTTCTTCTTAAAATTTTAGGCGGGAACATATAAAATGGGCACCCTGTATTATGTTTATATTTATCCTGTAATTGGGACATTTTGTCCTGTTTGCTCGCATAAAATGCACATTTTATTGTATGTTTTAATCAGTTCCTACCACGGTGTAGTATCTATAGGTGAGAGCACGAGATGCGTTGACATAACTAGCTGGTACAAAAGACGCTAACGCGACCCGTTACCATTTGACAGGCGTTTGGCAGTTGGTGTGCCGCAGTGTGCCGGTTGCGGTTAAAATAAGTTCGCGTTTAAATAGAAAATGTTGTGCTATAGGATGCACAACAGGGTATGGATCAAATAAAGAGATATAGACCCGAATTTTCACCTCTTGAAGTAACGTTACTTCAGAAGTAGCGCTATTTCGATTTTTTATTTATTTTATTTTATGAATAGATAAGAATAGGTTTCATATTTTTGTAAATGAAACCTATGACATTTGAAATAAATGCTTTTTACAATTTAATTTATTTTTATATCTCTAATTTTAATGTTAAAGTTGACATTTAACAGTTGAAGTAGCGATTTTTCGAAAGTAGCGCTACTTTAAGATGTAAAAATACGGGCCATAGTCTTTTTAAGGTACCAAAATGTGCGATTTTGTAGCAGCCAGTCATGCTATAACCATAGAAACAGGTACTACGATTAAGAAAATTCTGATTGGAAGATGTCAGTGTCAAGTACATGACATAATGTTTATTTTATAATTTTACTGAAAATATAGAAGCCTTCTGTATGGAATTTGTCCAAAATACATATATAGAACTGACAAAAGATAAAAGGTAATGTATTGAAAATATAAAATGTGCGTTATATAGGAATAATTTACTATTTTAAATATTTGTAAAAACCGGGTCGCAAAAAACCTGACATCTAGCAGCATACTGTATGAACTAACCCGGTTATTTAGCCATTCTTTGTAATACATTATACATCGTGCACTCAGCTATAGATACTACATTTCCGAAATATTACTGACAATTTTATAAAAAAAAAAAAACAATAGCCGATCGAGCTGTCGTATTTTTGACAATTCTCTATGACAGTCCCTGGGAAAACATTTATTGTTTTTCGTATAAATTTGTCAGAAATACAGGGTGTTTCAATTAACTATGTAAGGCTTCGGAGTATAAATTCTAGACACCAACATGAAAAAAAATCCAATAAACATTGGTGCTAGAACGCTTCATAACAGAGATACCGAGGATTTATCTTAAATGAAGCGTAATACTGAAATAGAAAATAGTTTGCTGATGGCATTTGTTTAATTCATTTAAAATTTAAATGAGATTTAATTAATTAAAAATTCTACTCATTTCAATCCGATAATTATTTAATTATTACACCTGTTATTTAATATTTTGATAATATTTCTAATACAAAAAAGTATTGCCAAGCTCTCTGTATTTAATAAAAATGTTATATTTTAATAATTTACCGTAGTATTTTTAAATAATACTGATTTAGTTATTGAATGTAATGGCTTTCATTTTGAACACTTGCTCTCGGATTCTTTTTATAAATAATTATTTATGACCCAATACAAAATAAATAAAACTAACCTATTTCCTGTTTTTTTTAAAAAAATAAAATCCTGGGTATCTCTGTTAGTCAGCGTTATAGCACCAATGTTTATTGGGATTTTTCCCCCTTTTGGTATCAGAATTCATACTCCTACGCCTTGCACTCTTATATGAAACACCTGTATATCCTGTTTAGTATTAAATGAAAAGTTTTCTGCATGGCTAAACAATAGAACTTTCAAAATTTTGACATCAACTTGACCGGCTTTTGTTTTTCACATAAAGTTGTCAGAACCATGTCGTGATTAGGATCAAGTGAATTTTTTTCTGCAGGGCTATAACATAGAAGTGTCAACAAATAGACATCTCGGTCGGCTTTTGTTTCCGTATAAAGGTGCTAGAAATATGTCGTGTTTGGTATCAAATGAGAGGTCTGGTTACGAACTTTTAGACACAAGTGTGGAAATTTATGACAGGTTGATTGGCTTTTGTTTTATGCATAAAGTTAATTCGTTTCATAGAAGGGGGAGCTGGGGTATCTGACAAGACTGTTGGCGTTACCACTTTGGTTTTAAATTGTGCGTAGACAGATTGGATGTACGTATAAACTATTATAAAACACTATCGGCGGAGCCCTAGGGTAAACTCGGCGAAGCCGAGGTTAGGCTAGTATTAATACTATTTGGAACTGATATGTCAACTACTTATTATTATTATTATTTATTATTATTTATTATTATTTATTTATTATTATTTATTATTATTTATTTATTATTATTTATTATTATTTATTTATTATTATTTATTTATTATTATTTATTTATTATTATTTACTTATTATTATTTATTTATTATCATTTATTTATTATTATTTATTTATTATTATTTATTTATTATTATTTATTTATTATTATTTATTTATTATTATTTATTTATTATTATTTATTTATTATTTATTTATTATTTATTTATTATTTATTTATTATTATTTATTTATTATTATTTATTTAGGGTACGCCACTGAACCGAGTTATAGTGTAAATTCACGCTCCAATATTAAACTCATTTTTTGGGCAATATTGAGTATTATTTATATCAAAGTGTATGACATAGTTCAAGGTAAAGGTGTGAAGTATTTGTTTTTATAAAATCTTTCAGTATCTGAGAAAGGGTAAGCAAATATTTAAAATATAGTTCTTTAAGTTAGGTTATAAAAATTGGCTGAAGGTCGCACTGTGACTTACGAGGGGTCGACCCGGTGAGCAGTGCGGAGCGCAGAGAAGCAGCCATAGGCGTAGCGATTAGGAAGGGCATATTATTATAAAATAATCTGATTTCAAACTTTAATTTAAAAATTTAATCAGGTCCAATAGGTTTGGCCAGGAATAAATTTGTGCAACGACAAGGGAAAACCAGCGAAATAGCGGAAACAGAATAAATGAGTGAAAAGTTCAGAAGTAGGAGCGACTCAGACTCTAAAAGGAAAAGATATCTAGAAGAACAAGAAGAAGGCTTCAAGAGGAGTAAAACCACCCAAAGAACACCTCCCAAAAACAGAATTGAAAATAAACAATTAACGGATACAGAAATGGATGAAATAAAAAAGTTAATAGAGAAATTATCCCTAGACCTAAAGGCGGAAATGAAAACAAATAAAGAAGAACTAAAGGAACATTTAGACCAGAATAACCTCCTCATTGCAAAAATGCAAAAGGAGATGCAAGAAAGAGAAAGTAAATGGGAAAATGAAAAACAACAAATTTATCAAAAAATAAGAGACTTAGAAGAAAAAGTTGAAGCAAAGAATAAGAGAGAAAGGAAGAATAATATAGTAATAAAAGGACTACAGATAGAGGAAAAGGAACACGATTTAAAAGGAGTAGTCAAGAAATTTCTCAAAGAGGAGTTAAAACTAGAGCCAGAAATTTATAAAACAAATAGGATAAACACAAAAGACCAGAAAGTAATAGTTATAGCGGAATTAAATGATTGGAATGATAAGATAGAAATAATGAAAAATAAAAATAAACTCGGGGATAAACGTATATACATAGAAAATGATCTAACAAAAGAAGAAAGAAAAATTCAAGCTGAAATTAGAAAAAAAGCTAAGGAAGAAAAAGAAAAAGGGCAAACAGTAAAAATTGGTCACCTAAAAATTACCATAAATGACAAAACATCAGTTTGGAACTATGAAAGTGGGAAACTAGAAGAAGTTACTCAAATTAACCCTTCAAAAAACTATTAAAAAAAGAAATGACTGGACTTCTGAGGACGGAATCGGCAATGGAAATGAAACAAGAATATGGAATTGTAAATAGCAAAGTAATCTCAAAATCACAGCACAAAACAATGAAAATAGGCACATGGAACATAAGAAGTATAAAAGGGAAGGAACTAGAACTAGCAGAAGAATTTGAAAAAAGCAACTTATGTATATTAGGTATTACTGAAACAAAGAAAAAAAGGAAAGGAATACAAAAAATTAAAGGGCATATGCTAATATACAGTGGAGTGAGAGAGAGAAAGAACTTTATTTTATATTAATCATTGTACATTACAGTGTTTTGTTGCGCCATGCTCGCTCTGCCACGCCCGCAGCCGTTACCGCCCATCACCGGAATGGAATCTCGTATCGACAGAGATGTATTGGATTCCATTTTGGTTTGGGGCGCGGCCTGCCGGCATGGTGCCGCGCAAAACGTAACAAATAATACTTTTACAATTCATTGTTGTACATATATGGTTTTCCTAGCATTTTTTTTTGCTTTACAACCAGTTGTTATACATCGTTGGTAAAATCCTTAAAATATTTGAAGTATGGTGAGATGAGTTATGAGAATGAGTGATTTTATGATTATGTTTACAGGAAAAAGTAGACAAAAAACCTGTTCTAATTTATTACAGTGGAGTGGAACAACATGAGAACGCAAGGGAAGGAGTTGGTTGCTTAATAAGAGAGGACTATATAAATAAAGTTTTCAAATGGAAATTTTATACAGAACGTATTCTTTCTGTAACCCTAGAAATAGATAAAATAAAAACAACTGTAATAGTAGTATATGCACCAAACGAAGATGAAAGAAGTACAATCAAAGATAAATTTTGGGAAGAAATGCAGCAAATAATTGAAGAACAACTTTGAACAATTATCCTAGTGGGAGATCTTAACGCCCGTGTGGGAAATAAAAATATAGGCATCGAGCATGTGATGGGGAAGAATGGAGAGGAAACAATAAACAATAACGGAAACAGATTAATAGATTTCTGCATAATCAATGACTTTGCAATAATGAACACAATGTTTACACACAGAGACATACACAAATATACTAGGGAAGTAGAAAGTAGGAAAGAAAAATCAATACTAGATTATGTGATAGTTGAACAGAGCTATAGACAAAAAATTAAAGACGTAAGAGTTAAAAGAGGAAGGGAAATCGGAAGCGATCACTATTTGGTGGAATCAAAAACTAAAATTGAAAACAGGAATGGAAATTACGAAACCCAAGGAAAGATAAAAACCAGTAAAGAAACGTTAAAAGTCTATAAGTTAAAAAATGAAGAATATCAAAAAAAATACCAACAAAAGGTAGAAGAAAAAATCTTAAAATTAGAAGATGATGGAAGATCAACGGCAGAAGCAATATGGAACAACTTTAAAAACATCGTTAACGAAGCTGCGAAAGAAATCTGTGGTACAAATATAACAAATGTAAACAAAAAACGAACACATTGGTGGAATCAAGAGATTAAAGAAGAAATTAAAATTAAAAAACAAAAATGGAAAGAATATATCAACAACAAGAACCAACTAAACTACGAAATATATAAACTACAGAGGAAAAAAGTAAAGGAAATAATACAAACAGAAAAGAAAAAGGAGTGGGACGATTTTGGTAGCCACGTGGAAAAAAACTACAAGGAAAATAAAAAACTATTTTTTAAAATTACTAAAAACTTAAAGAAAGGGAAAGAACCACCATTAAGACAAATAAGAGATAAAAACGGTCAGATTCTAGTAAACGACAAAGAAATTATGAAAAGATGGAAAGAACACTTTGAGGAATTGCTAGAAGTGACAAACAACAGACCAGAAAGGGATACAGTAATGTACAATGACGAAATTAAAAGAGACGAAGAGATTACAATGACAGAAATAACAGATGCAATCAAAAAAATTAAAATCGGTAAAGCAGCAGGCTACAACGAAATTAAGCCAGAACAAATAAAATATATGGGAACTACAGGAGTAGAGATGCTGCATATTTTGTTCAATAAAATATGGAAAGAAGTTAATATACCACAAGACTGGGAGAAGACAATAATAATGCCAATTTTCAAGAAGGGAGACAACAGAAGTTGTGGAAATTACAGAGGAATATCACTCTTGTGCGTAACGGCTAAACTATACGAGGCTATAATAGAAAATAAATTAAGAAGAGAAATAGGAGACAATATTGCAAAATCACAAAGTGGATTCAGGCCAGGCTATTGCACACAAGATCACATTTTCAGCATACGACAACTAATAGAGAGAACGCTCCAATTTAGCAGGGAACTCTATATATGCTTTATTGACATAGAAAAGGCATTTGATAGAGTGAGCAGAGAAATATTATGGGATATACTTAAAAGAAGAGGAATAAGTAATAAATTACTAAAATCGATTAGAACCCTTTACAAGACCAGCAGGAACTATGTACGTACTGGCAATTCTATATCAGAAGAATTTATAACGACCCAAGGCCTAAAACAAGGAGGAAACCTAAGTCCACTGTTATTTGTAATATATATGGATGAAATATCAAAAAATGTTAACCCACGACTAAGGAAAATACCAGTGGGAAACTTAAACCTTCAGAACATTAAAATATCCGAAGCCCTATTCGCCGACGACATGGCAATTTACGGAACAACGGAAGACAATCTACAAACAAACGTGGACATTTGGAAGGCAGAGTTGATGAAAGCTAACCTGACAATCAACGCAGGAAAAACAACAGTAATGGCAATATCTAGAGAAGACAAAACAATAACGATTAAACTGAACGGAACAATAATCCAACAAGTCGAAAGTTTTAAATATCTAGGTAGCGTGATTGAAAGTAAAGGAGGATGTAATGCAGATATAAACAATAGGGTACAAGCAGCATCCAGAACTTACCACTCCCTGAGAACAGCGATATTTAGCCATAAAAATGTAAGCAAAAGAACAAAGCTAATTTTTATAAAACAATACTATTACCAATTTTGATATACGGAAGTGAATCGTGGGTATTAAACCAAAGAGAATACAGCAAAACACAAGCGGTAGAAATGAAGTGCCTCAGACAAATAGAAGGGGTGACTAAAATGGATAAAATCCGAAACGAAGAAATAAGAAGGAGACTCGATATAAAATCAACCCAAAAAATGATAGAGGAAAGACATTTGCAATGGTTTGGGCATCTTATTAGAATGCCAGATAACAGACAAGCAAAAACTATATGGAAAGCAAAAACAACAGGGAAAAGAAAGAGAGGAAGACCTAGGAAAACATGGGAAGATAGTTTAAACTTAGCAAGGGACAGGAAAAAGTGGAAGACGTTTATAGAACTCTAAAAAAAAAGGAATAAACAACCACAACACCATACCGGTAGACGAGGATTTGACTATATATATATATATATATATATATATATATATATATATATATATATATATATATATATATATATATATATATATGTGTATTATTTATTTATTATTATTCATTTATTATTATTTATTATTTATTATTTATTATTTATTATTTATTATTTATTATTTATTATTTATTATTTACTATTTACTATTTACTATTTACTATTTACTATTTACTATTTACTATTTATTATTTATTATTTATTATTTATTATTTATTATTTATTATTTATTATTTATTATTTATTATTTATTATTTATTATTTATTATTTATTATTTATTATTTATTATTTATTATTTATTATTTATTATTTATTATTTATTATTTATTATTTATTATTTATTATTTATTATTTATTATTTATTATTTATTATTTATTATTTATTATTTATTATTAATTATTAATTATTTATTATTTATTATTTATTATTTATTATTTATTATTTATTATTTATTATTTATTATTTATTATTTATTATTTATTATTTATTATTTATTATTTATTATTTATTATTTATTATTTATTATTTATTA
Source organism: Harpalus rubripes (assembly GCA_963082715.1). Lineage (NCBI taxonomy): Eukaryota > Metazoa > Arthropoda > Insecta > Coleoptera > Carabidae > Harpalus > Harpalus rubripes. Next base: position 33,340,039 of record OY720452.1, on the reverse strand, counting down.
TTTATTATTTATTATTTATTATTTATTATTTATTATTTATTATTTATTATTTATTATTTATTATTTATTATTTATTATTTATTATTTATTATTTATTATTTATTATTTATTATTTATTATTTATTATTTATTATTTATTATTTATTATTTATTATTTATTATTTATTATTTATTATTTATTATTTATTATTTATTATTTATTATTTATTATTTATTATTTATTATTTATTATTTATTATTTATTATTTATTATTTATTATTTATTATTTATTATTTATTATTTATTATTTATTATTTATTATTTATTATTTATTATTTATTATTTATTATTTATTATTTATTATTTATTATTTATTATTTATTATTTATTATTTATTATTTATTATTTATTATTTATTATTTATTATTTATTATTTATTATTTATTATTTATTATTTATTATTTATTATTTATTATTTATTATTTATTATTTATTATTTATTATTTATTATTTATTATTTATTATTTATTATTTATTATTTATTATTTATTATTTATTATTTATTATTTATTATTTATTATTTATTATTTATTATTTATTATTTATTATTTATTATTTATTATTTATTATTTATTATTTATTATTTATTATTTATTATTTATTATTTATTATTTATTATTTATTATTTATTATTTATTATTTATTATTTATTATTTATTATTTATTATTTATTATTTATTATTTATTATTTATTATTTATTATTTATTATTTATTATTTATTATTTATTATTTATTATTTATTATTTATTATTTATTATTTATTATTTATTATTTATTATTTATTATTTATTATTTATTATTTATTATTTATTATTTATTATTTATTATTTATTATTTATTATTTATTATTTATTATTTATTATTTATTATTTATTATTTATTATTTATTATTTATTATTTATTATTTATTATTTATTATTTATTATTTATTATTTATTATTTATTATTTATTATTTATTATTTATTATTTATTATTTATTATTTATTATTTATTATTTATTATTTATTATTTATTATTTATTATTTATTATTTATTATTTATTATTTATTATTTATTATTTATTATTTATTATTTATTATTTATTATTTATTATTTATTATTTATTATTTATTATTTATTATTTATTATTTATTATTTATTATTTATTATTTATTATTTATTATTTATTATTTATTATTTATTATTTATTATTTATTATTTATTATTTATTATTTATTATTTATTATTTATTATTTATTATTTATTATTTATTATTTATTATTTATTATTTATTATTTATTATTTATTATTTATTATTTATTATTTATTATTTATTATTTATTATTTATTATTTATTATTTATTATTTATTATTTATTATTTATTATTTATTATTTATTATTTATTATTTATTATTTATTATTTATTATTTATTATTTATTATTTATTATTTATTATTTATTATTTATTATTTATTATTTATTATTTATTATTTATTATTTATTATTTATTATTTATTATTTATTATTTATTATTTATTATTTATTATTTATTATTTATTATTTATTATTTATTATTTATTATTTATTATTTATTATTTATTATTTATTATTTATTATTTATTATTTATTATTTATTATTTATTATTTATTATTTATTATTTATTATTTATTATTTATTATTTATTATTTATTATTTATTATTTATTATTTATTATTTATTATTTATTATTTATTATTTATTATTTATTATTTATTATTTATTATTTATTATTTATTATTTATTATTTATTATTTATTATTTATTATTTATTATTTATTATTTATTATTTATTATTTATTATTTATTATTTATTATTTATTATTTATTATTTATTATTTATTATTTATTATTTATTATTTATTATTTATTATTTATTATTTATTATTTATTATTTATTATTTATTATTTATTATTTATTATTTATTATTTATTATTTATTATTTATTATTTATTATTTATTATTTATTATTTATTATTTATTATTTATTATTTATTATTTATTATTTATTATTTATTATTTATTATTTATTATTTATTATTTATTATTTATTATTTATTATTTATTATTTATTATTTATTATTTATTATTTATTATTTATTATTTATTATTTATTATTTATTATTTATTATTTATTATTTATTATTTATTATTTATTATTTATTATTTATTATTTATTATTTATTATTTATTATTTATTATTTATTATTTATTATTTATTATTTATTATTTATTATTTATTATTTATTATTTATTATTTATTATTTATTATTTATTATTTATTATTTATTATTTATTATTTATTATTTATTATTTATTATTTATTATTTATTATTTATTATTTATTATTTATTATTTATTATTTATTATTTATTATTTATTATTTATTATTTATTATTTATTATTTATTATTTATTATTTATTATTTATTATTTATTATTTATTATTTATTATTTATTATTTATTATTTATTATTTATTATTTATTATTTATTATTTATTATTTATTATTTATTATTTATTATTTATTATTTATTATTTATTATTTATTATTTATTATTTATTATTTATTATTTATTATTTATTATTTATTATTTATTATTTATTATTTATTATTTATTATTTATTATTTATTATTTATTATTTATTATTTATTATTTATTATTTATTATTTATTATTTATTATTTATTATTTATTATTTATTATTTATTATTTATTATTTATTATTTATTATTTATTATTTATTATTTATTATTTATTATTTATTATTTATTATTTATTATTTATTATTTATTATTTATTATTTATTATTTATTATTTATTATTTATTATTTATTATTTATTATTTATTATTTATTATTTATTATTTATTATTTATTATTTATTATTTATTATTTATTATTTATTATTTATTATTTATTATTTATTATTTATTATTTATTATTTATTATTTATTATTTATTATTTATTATTTATTATTTATTATTTATTATTTATTATTTATTATTTATTATTTATTATTTATTATTTATTATTTATTATTTATTATTTATTATTTATTATTTATTATTTATTATTTATTATTTATTATTTATTATTTATTATTTATTATTTATTATTTATTATTTATTATTTATTATTTATTATTTATTATTTATTATTTATTATTTATTATTTATTATTTATTATTTATTATTTATTATTTATTATTTATTATTTATTATTTATTATTTATTATTTATTATTTATTATTTATTATTTATTATTTATTATTTATTATTTATTATTTATTATTTATTATTTATTATTTATTATTTATTATTTATTATTTATTATTTATTATTTATTGTTTATTGTTTATTGTTTATTGTTTATTGTTTATTGTTTATTGTTTATTGTTTATTATTTATTATTTATTATTTATTATTTATTATTTATTATTTATTATTTATTTATTATTTATTTATTATTTATTATTTATTATTTATTATTTATTATTTATTATTTATTATTTATTATTTATTTATTATTTATTATTTATTTATTATTTATTATTTATTATTTATTATTTATTATTTATTATTTATTATTTATTATTTATTATTTATTATTTATTATTTATTATTTATTATTTATTATTTATTATTTATTATTTATTATTTATTATTTATTATTTATTATTTATTATTTATTATTTATTATTTATTATTTATTATTTATTATTTATTATTTATTATTTATTATTTATTATTTATTATTTATTATTTATTATTTATTATTTATTATTTATTATTTATTATTTATTATTTATTATTTATTATTTATTATTTATTATTTATTATTTATTATTTATTATTTATTATTTATTATTTATTATTTATTATTTATTATTTATTATTTATTATTTATTATTTATTATTTATTATTTATTATTTATTATTTATTATTTATTATTTATTATTTATTATTTATTATTTATTATTTATTATTTATTATTTATTATTTATTATTTATTATTTATTATTTATTATTTATTATTTATTATTTATTATTTATTATTTATTATTTATTATTTATTATTTATTATTTATTATTTATTATTTATTATTTATTATTTATTATTTATTATTTATTATTTATTATTTATTATTTATTATTTATTATTTATTATTTATTATTTATTATTTATTATTTATTATTTATTATTTATTATTTATTATTTATTATTTATTATTTATTATTTATTATTTATTATTTATTATTTATTATTTATTATTTATTATTTATTATTTATTATTTATTATTTATTATTTATTATTTATTATTTATTATTTATTATTTATTATTTATTATTTATTATTTATTATTTATTATTTATTATTTATTATTTATTATTTATTATTTATTATTTATTATTTATTATTTATTATTTATTATTTATTATTTATTATTTATTATTTATTATTATTATTATTGGAAATAAATTGTGAAAAATTGTCAGCCATCGGGATTCGAACCCGAAACCCCTATCTTGCCGGGACAGTGCTCTTACCAACTAAGCTATTGGCTGCTCTCCTCTCGATGGCTGAACAATCTTTCACTTTTAAAAATATCCTCAGCAGTTATACGACTTTAAAAGTGAAAGATTGTTCAGCCATCGAGAGGAGAGCAGCCAATAGCTTAGTTGGTAAGAGCACTGTCCCGGCAAGATAGGGGTCTCGGGTTCGAATCCCGATGGCTGACAATTTTTCACAATTCATTTCAAATATACAAACTGTTAACTCATTGTTAATATTAAAAAAATATTATTATTATTATTATTATTATTATTATTATTATTATTATTATTATTATTATTATTGCATGAAGTTTGTCACAAGGCGGTGGGGATACCGAGCATGGGTAGATGGCTTCACTTTCCATGTAGGAGCCTCTCTCGTTCTTATTTCTACCTCCATGACACAAATACCGTGTATAATTTTACCGTTTTCTTTGTCGATATAAATAAATCTATTTTGGAAGATAATATAAATTTTATTATTATTTCACTTCTTATTTATCCTTTCATCCAGTTATTCATATTGTATTGCAAAATATTCCTTTCTAACCTTCTCAATTGTTTTACGATACTCTTCCTGAAATGAGTAATGATTGAATATTGACTGCTAAATATTTATAAATACAAATATTAATTGAAATTCATAATGAAAACAAATTTAATCACCAACAAAAAGTTTATTAAATTCATATAACAGGTTGTTATAACAGATATTCTTTTATTTTACATTAATTATTGTTGAAGAGAAATGTTTATATCAATTATTAATAATTCATATTTAAAATTATTAACTGTTCAATAATATAAAAGCAAAGTTACTAGACAATATCAAAATAAAATCTTTATATTTATACCTTTAAACATCTAAAGACGATCGGCACAATCAATGACGATTCGTGCAGAAGGTGCGGTCTCGACGAAGAGTTGCCACCAGAAGAAGGCACATGGAGGTCCTCTTTCCAGAGGATCTCTTACAATAGGCTCGCCGCATTCGTGGAGGCGGCAGGACTTAGCTAAGGGACCTTGAGTATAGGGGAAGTACAATGGACCACTAGGCTTGAGTATGCGCGGCTATAAGATCCCCCCATTAAACAACAACAACAACGTACCTTTAAATAATTTATAAACATTGTACTTCGTTTAAATTAATAACAGCAATGTCAACTTTCCTTCCTTTCCTTGACAATAAAATCATAGAATACTTTTGATAGACTTTTCTATCTACGCAATATCCTGTATTGATGTAATAGTATATTAAACTGTATTCCAGTTAAGAAGACACTAACCAGAAGACTTATTTACGGTTTACGGTATAGAAAACGTAAATTTTAGTTACAAAATTAGGCGCTAAATTTGAATCTAGTGATATTTAATTATGAATAGAGATAAATACAAGAAAATGGCGTTATTTTAATAAATTAGTTTTATTATTAATAAATAAATATTAATATTTCATGCAATTCAAGTGTTTTAAAGAATTTTTTGACATTTTTTTGGATTTTTTTTCTTAATTGTGGAGTTTCTATTTTCAATATGAACTGTGTTGCTGTGTAGACTGCCAACTCCAGCGGTGAACTAAGAAGACAATGAGTATCTTCTATAGTGTGTGTACAGTAGCATAATATGAGTATTATAATAAGCTTGAGGAAAAAATATATGTTTAAACTTTACTGTATATAATAACAAGTATTTTATGCCCGGTTTCTCCACAGTAACCTAGTAGGTCTTATATCCCAATTGCGGTGCACCAGCAAATTTCAATGCGAACTTATATCATAAATTCCATTGGCAACAGCGTAAAACATAACAAAGCTGTCATTGTGTTTATCAGTGTGTATATGTTTGTATTCGTTTCAACAGTATTCGATATGGATTTACCGGCTGTCCCTAAATTTGACGACGTTAACGTCGTGGATAATGTGGACAAAGTTGATTTTGTCGATAATGTTAGAATCATGCGACAAATATCTAACAGAATTGAATTGTTCCAATTATATGACGACATAGATTTTCTATCAATATTTTTTATAGGTGGACCACCGCCCGCACAAACCATACCGCCCGTTTTATAAACAAAAACCTTTTCCTTCGCCGATGTCTTACTGGCATCAACCTTCATATTTGCCCACATTTTTCGTAAGCTTGCCACATCTGTGTAAACATTCAATAAATTTTTATTAAATGTTGTGGCAATTAAATTCCAGGTATTGTCTTTTGGTATATTTGACACCGCATTAGTTTTTTTTTTATTTTCGCTGATCTCTTTATATTGATCCACAATTTTCTATAGCAATTTTTTTTCTTCTTTGCTGTAAATGTACGTTTCATGTCCATATCGCTGAAGACTTGCACCGTAACGAAAACAAATTTATCGTGAACTGATATGACAACAACTGACATTATATGACACAAAAGTCACCGTTTTTTCGACTTACATTAAAATGCTACTTATGTCTCACATTTTTACATTTTTGCTTGGTGCAACAGTTAGGAATAAGTCACGACACGTTACGACTTAAGTCTTAAGTTGCTCTGGAGAAACCGAGTATCATACATTACAATGTACTTTGACATTTCCACAATTTTTACAACATCTATTAATATTCTCAAGAACTATTAATGAATTTCTACTCAATAAAATATTTTTCTTTGCAATTTGTTCTTTGGAGTGTACTGTTTAAATTTGGGAGCGCGCGAATTAGGTATTTGAAAAAGGCAAGAAATGAACGTTTTGATGCGCGCCAACTTCGTGGGCAAGATTTGAACGTTCTGAAACTGAACGAAGCATGAAATGAATGAAATTCGGACGTTGCATACCTAGCCGCTTGAGTTTGTGTAGTTTATTAATGAAATGATACACAATATTTTTCTCAAATTACTTTCAGTATATTTGATTGATTTTTATATAAAGGACAATGTATAATTAATTTTAAAACTTTATAGTTCAGTCACATTCCCATAGTACGATATTATTATTTTTTTTATTAAATATTGACGTTTCGATCTCTGTGTAATTTCTTTCATGTAGAAAAATCATAGCGATTCTAAAATATACATTTTAATTAAATGAGAGAGTTCTACAGTATATTTACCAGGGATTTGTTAACTACTGGATGAAGCAAGTTTATATCGATGCATGTATTGTTTGTGTTCCCGGCGAGATTAAGAGAGATCACAGGAAGTGTGAGTGAGAAAGAAATAGATAATTCCACTTTAGACAAGTGAATTTGCTATTCACATCTGTCAAAGTCACGTCAGAAATTAATTGTGTTTAAGTATATTTGATCATGAAATATGAAATAAGTACAAATACAACGCTAAATGAGAACACATATAAGAATATAAATCATGTTTATTTATAAAATTAATTATTTTTTAAATAAATATTTGAATAATGTTAATTTTGTCACGCCTGTCAAACAAAATATTTAACAAGTAACAAATTATTAACAAAATCGTATCATTTATGGGAAATTAATATTGTCGTATTGTGACTGTTAAAAATATGATATATGAAAACAAAGAACGTGGGCAAAAAGGAAAGTAAATAAGACCCTAAAGTTTATTTATACAAAATTTTCGTTCGTTCGTTAGCCAGTGTGATTATAATTTCATTATTCTAAATTAAATTAAAAAGTGAAGAAGACATAGTTGGAGCTTCTAAATTTGTTTTTAAAAATATAGTGGTCATTTCGTTACCTACTATTTTTTTTTAAATAAAAGTACTATAATGTATACCTCTAAATAAAGATTGATTATTATCGTTATCGATATTACTTGTATGTAACGAGCATCATGTCGGTTGTCTTACGTTTTTTGTTTATTGTATCGTGTTTAAGTATTTCACGTCTCTTTTTAGGGGTTTTAACATTCAAATTCAAATAATTTGAATAGTTTGGAAACATCGTAGGATAAGCACCTTTCTTTAACTGAAATATTTTGTGTGGAATCTGAAAATATTCATTTTACTTTTCTCTTTATTTCTTACTTATTTTATTAATGTAAAAAATATTATTAAATGTACCAATATGATTGAAGCAGTCAGTCCATTCTTTCAAAATTTCTTCATCTTCAAAATCTTCATCTCCCTCGCCGACTTCTCTTTCTAACATATACTGAGTTTACATGCAGTTTTGAAACCATTTTTAAAACGTTTTTAGTTTTGAAAACGTCATGTATACAGTGTCAAAACGGTTTTGAATTATCTCAAACCAAAACCAAATTTCATGGGTTGGACTTGAAAACTAGTTTCAAAACTACTCATGTAAACACTTAAAATTCAGTTTCGATACTGCGCATGCGTACAGAGCATAACGTTTCTGTCGCTTTGTGTTACTAACCTTCAAATATACAGACAGTTGTGTAGTTTTAGTGCGTAGTGGTACGAAGTATAAAAAAATTTGGAATAATAGCAAAACGAAGTATTTGGAGAGAAGAGGAACTGTCATTTACATCAGCCAAATGCGCATGCGCCGAAACTGATTTCAAATCAATTTTTAAACTTGTTTTGAAAACTGCATGTAAACAGTTTTGCAAAATTTTGACTGAAAACTGAAACCATTTTCAAAACTGCATGTAAACGTAGTAATAATAAAATTCTGATACACAGCTGGGAACTCCACTGTGTTGCGCAGGCGTGTACCCCCGGGTTAGCATACCATTCGCGTGACGTCATGAGGCCGACTTATATTTGGATGGTTATTATTAATGTTTAAAACCGATTTCTACGGATTTTGTTAAACTATATGTAAATTTTTAAAAAAAATTTGTGGCCAGTTCTGTAAATATATAACATATATAAAAGAATTTGCTTTCGCGTATGAATGGTTATTGTTAATGTTTAAAACCGATTTCTACGGATTTTGTTAAACTACTACGTTTACATGCAGTTTTGAAAATGGTTTCAGTTTTCAGTCAAAATTATGCGAAACTGTTTACATGCAGTTTTCAAAACAAGTTTAAAAATTGATTTGAAATCAGTTTCGACGCATGCGCATTTAGCTGATGTAAGTGACAGATCTTCTTCATTCCAAATACTTCGTTTTGCTATTATTCCAAGTATTTTTTATACTTCGTACCACTACGCACTAAAACTACACAACTGTCCGTATATTTGAAGGCTAGTAACACAACGCGACAGAAACGTTATGCTCTGTACGCATGCGCAATATTGAAACTGAATTTTAAGTGTTTACATGAGTAGTTTTGAAACTAGTTTTCAAGTCCAACCCATGAATTTTAGTTTTGGTTTGAGATAATTCAAAACCGTTTTGACACTGTATACATGGCGTTTTCAAAACTAAAAACGTTTTAAAAACGGTTTCAAAACTGCATGTAAACGCAGTATGTAAATTTAAAGATAAATCTGTGTTCAGTTCTGTAAATATAGCATATATAAAAAGAATTCGCGTTCGCGTATAATATGAATGTTAGAATATAACTCAATTGTTCATAGTTATTATAGCTGGGTGTTTATTGTTAATGTTTAAAACCGATTTCTACGGATTTTGTTAAACTATACGTAAATTTTAAATAAATTCTGTGGCCAGTTCTGTAAATATAGCATATATAAAAAGAATTCGCGTTCGCATATAATAAGAATGTTAAAATACAACTCAATTGTTTATAACTATTATAGCTGGATGGTTATTGTTAATGTTTAAAACCGATTTCTAAGGATTTTGTTGAACTATATGTAAATTTTTAAACAAATTCTGTGGCCAGTTCTGTAAATATAGCATATATAAAAAGAATTCGCGTATAATAAGAATGTTAGAATATAACTCAATTGTTTATAGTTATTATAGCTGGGTGGTTATTGTTAACGTTTAAAACCGATTACTACGGATTTTGTTAAACTATATGTAAATTTTTAAACAAATTCTGTGGCCAGTTCTGTAAATATAGCATATATAAAATAATTCGCGTACTCGTATAATATGAATGTTAGAATATAACTCAATTGTTTATAATTATTATAGCTCGATGGTTATATAAAAAGAATTCGCATCTGCGGTACGCGTATAATAGAAATTGCAAATATAACTCAATTGTTTAAAATTATTATAGCTAGATGGTTATTGTTAATGGTTAAAACCGATTTCTATGTATTTTATTTATATATATATATATATATATATATATATATATATATATATATATATATATATATATAAATTTTTAATAAAATTCTGCGGCCAGTTTTGTAAATATAGCATATATAAAAAAAATTCGCGTATATTAAGACAAGACGGTGACACGCCGCCCACATATGAATCTGCTGCCGGCAAACAATGCATCAATTCCCGGTATATGAAAATTTCATCTTCGGTAGATATTTTGACTGTAGCTGGATGCTTATTGTTAATATTTAAAATCGATGTCTACGGATTTTGCTAAACTATATGTAAATTTTTAAACAAATTCTGTGGCCAGTTCTGTAAATATAGCATATATAAAAATAATTCGCGTTCGCGTATAATATGAATGTTAAAATACAACTCAATTGTTTATAACTATTATAGTTGGATGGTTATTGTTAATGTTTAAAACCGATTTCTACGGATTTTGTTGAACTATATGTAAATATTTAAACAAATTCTGTGGCCAGTTCTGTAAATATAACATATATAAAAAGAATTCGCGTATAATAAGAATTTTAGAATATAACTCAATTGTTTATAGTTATTATAGCTGGGTGGTTATATAAAAAGAATTCGCGTCTGCGGTACGCGTATAATAGAAATTGCAAATATAACTCAATTGTTTATAATTAATATGGCTGGGTGATGATTTCACGTATGCGTATAATAATAATTAATAATGTTGTACATTGATTTTTCCCACTTAACCCTCACGTCATTTATTTCTGAACTACAAAATAACACGTAATTGTATATTTATCTGTGTCCTCCTTATGGTTTCCTACATTCTATCTTCGATACATGTGTCTAATAGCTTCATCTTTGTCTTACTAACATATTTAGAGAGAGATAGTTATATGAAATTTTAAAAAGTAAAACTCAATTATTTGAAGATATGATAACTCTAGGCTTATTTATAAATATTATTCCAGTTTTGTACATCTTTTAAGAATCAAATGATATAGGTTTTAAGTGAATTAAATACACAGCTTCTTTAAAATAGTGAAAATTATTCAACATTGCGTAGCACCTGACATCAGATTTTAAAGTAAAACTCAATTATTTAAGGTTATGGTAACTCTAAGCTTATTTATAAACATTATTCCAGTTTTGTGCATCTTTTAAGAATCTATTGATATAGGTTTTAAGTAAATTCTTAATATGTATAGTGAAAATTGTTCAACAATGCATAGTACGTGACATTGGATTATAAAGTAAAACCCTAAAATTTGAGGATAATGCTGAGCTTTAATTTTGTATTCTTGTAAAATCTGGTACGGGCAATTGTTTTCGAGAAAATGGTCAAAAACCTAAAAATGCCGCCGTATTTACCAATTGGCGGGAAGTTCCTGGGTTCGATTTCCGGAAACTTTTGATATGTTGTCAAGGCTTTCCTACAAATTTTCATTTTTTATACACTACTCGGATTCTGTTAAAGATAGGATAACGCGGTTTAAAATTCAAAATTCAGTTTGAAACTCGCTTTCATGTCATGTATTATACGACTTTTGCCGATGATCGGTTCTCGAGATACTAACAACTTAAACTTACATTAAATTCCTGTAAAATTTTAAACATTTGAATATCGGCCCAGTTCGCATTTTTCATCCAAAAAAAAACCCTTAAGAGCATTCTGTACAAGTAAAAATTAGGCGTAAAATCCGCTTCATGACTAGTCAAATATCTACAAATCTATTGATTATTTTGATATAAACTAAGTAAGATCTGTTAAAGGAAAGATAAATTAAGGTTTTTACGGAGCCAGTTTTATAATTTTATGCGTAGATTAATAAAAAACAATTGTGTAACTTTATGAAAATGGGCATATTTCAAATATAATTTTAGGCGTATTTAAGAAAAAAAATGCAAAAGTAACACCGTAGACACCAAGAATAAACATAAAATAATGTAATTCAGTTCGAAAATTTATAATTTATTTTGTATTTACAAAGATATTTGTATAGCCGTAAATGTATAAATTATCATTTTTAAGAAGCAATTTGTGCTAGTCCCTAGCGGAATTTTTAGAAACTTCTTGAAGGGGATGAACCACAGATAGTTTGCAGTTACTATTTGTCAAGTGGGTTTGCTTGTAGTAGGTACACAGCGGTCTGTTTGATTTATTGCCCTTGTAAATTTTTATGTGATAGTGCAAGTGAAGTGTTTGAGAACTATCTAAAGACTAGAAACTTGTGGCTGTGCTTCATTTTGTGATAGATAGGTAAGTTTATGCGGTACACAGCGGTCTGTTTGATTTATTGCCCTTGTAAATTTTTATGTGATAGTGCAAGTGAAGTGTTTGAGAACTATCTAAAAACTAGAAACTTGTGGCTGTGCTTCATTTTGTGATAGATAGGTAAGTTTATGCAAATATTTGTTTATTAAAATTATAATAAAAATGAAGATATACAGGCTGTAATTTAAATAAATTTGGTTTTTATAGCTATTCTTCAGTAGGCTATGTATGAAAAACAATAACTGCTATCTGTCAATTTGACTTATTTGCGATAACATATATCTGTTTGATTTTAATTTAAGTTCATTTGTATTACATACATAGCCTACTGCAAAATAACTATAAAAATGAAATTTATTTAAATTTCAATTAAATTTTATTCAATATTTTTGTTATGTATATAAAATGAATACAAGGTTGAATTCAGAAGAAAATACTATATCGAATGGGGGTAAAAATATATAGCTCCTCTTTTTTAAAAAAATAAAACTGTATTGTTACTTGAGAACCACTACCTACTTTAAAAAAATATTTTTTGTTATAGATAGTTAAAATTTCAACTCTCATTTTAAACAAAAATAACGTGTGTTCCTTTTATTATTTTTTTAAAAATTAATGATACACATACGTGTTATTCGTAACTCTTCATAAATGATATAATTTTTATCGATTCATAATATCAGCAAGAAATGTCATTTCGCCAAAAAAAAATCATTACGAAAAAGTTTTTAAAATAGTAATATAATATACAGGGTGTTTCAAAAATACTGTAAAAAAATTAAGGGCATATAGTACTGACCAAAATGAGTAAAAGAGCTTAATCAACATGGGTCCGTTCTTCCATAGTTTCCGAGATTTGAGGCAGTGATAAATGTGTTTTTACGGGGTTTACGTCTGCTATCTCGAAAACTATAAGAGTTACGACTTTGATTAAATGAGCTTTTTTGTTTACCTTTCAGAGGTCATCTTAGATGTGCTTTTGTTTTTTTAAAAAATCAAAGAATTGTACTATGTTAAATGTGGCGACCTTGGCCAATATTTAATTTTCAAATAACTTCATAACTATTAGAAATTGAGAAAAACGTTTCATATAAAATTTTATTGTTTTTTTATAGTATATTTACTGACATAGACAAAATTTTGTTCGATCACTATCTTTGTCAGTTTTTTTCGATTTTCTCGGAAACAGTTGAAGATCAATCCCATGTTGATCAAGCTTTTTTACTTATTTTGGTCAGTACTATATGCCCTTAAATTTTTTTACAGTATTTTTGAAACAACCTGTATAGGTATTTATAATAAAATATGTATTTATAGTAAAATTTAAAACATTTTCTAAATATATTACAATATTCTAAAAAAAATCTCTATCGATTTCAAATTATGTTTTAATTTTCAAGGGATGACAAAATATAATACACATAACAAACAAAACAATATAAATTGAATGTGCAATGGATAATAAATTATAATTTATTTTATTCAAATTTTTACAGGCTTTCTTATTATTTGTTCTAAAAATGAACAGACTCAAGATTTGGTTCAAAGAAACGTATGTTTTTGAGTTCAAGACGAAAGAAACGTAGAACTTTGAAACAATACAACAGGTAATGAAAAATTGGGAATTGGTGTATCAACTTCTGTTACTTTACACCTTTTTAATTTCTAGGAGTAAAAAAATAATTTCCAATCCTGATGAAGGAAATATTGCACCAAACATGAGGTAAGTTATTTATTTTTTATTATTTAAAATTCATTATATCTTATAAAAATTTATGAAGAACAAAGATATTTAAAAATTTTGAGAAAATCTTTTTTTTTTAGAGAGAATGAAATTGCCGAAATTTCACCTCATCTGCAACTTGGTGGCAGTTTCCGATATGATACCAAAGATGTGTCCGATCAAGAAAATGAAAATATTGCACCAAACATGAGGTATTTAATGTTTTTTTATTGTTTGAAATTTAAAATTTATTATATTTTACAAAAATTAATTATGAATACTTAAAGATATTTTAAATTTTTGAGAATTTTTTTTTTTTTTTTTTTTGTTTAGCGAGAATGCAAATACCGAAGTTTCACCTCAACTAGAACCTGGTTGCAGTTTCTGGAGTGTTAACGAAATAGATCCAGTTAACAAAGGTGTGTTACACATTATTATTAATGTTCTTCATTCGCTAATAATAATAATAAATATTTCAGAAATATGTAACTCTGAGGCAACACTAGATTTAAGTACTGAATCTCAACATGCAGTAACTGGTCGTCGGATAATAGACATCGAATATTTTTTTCGAAAAATGCAAGAATTATCAAATCATTGTCCCCAATTTGGATGCTCTTTAAATAATATTGTAATTATTGATGAAAAGAGACAAGGCTTGTTATCAGTTTTTAAACTACATTGTAATATGTGTAATAAAATATTTCATATTTCATCTGAGCTGTCTGGTACAAATATGCTAAATATAAATGCTGCTGCTGTATCCGGAATTATGAGTATTGGTGGCGGAAATTATAATTTGGAAGAATTTATGGGTTCACTGAACATTCCATGCATGTCAGGAAAAACCTACCAAAAATACCATGAAATAGTTTCTGATGGTTGGGAAGAAGCAGCTATAAAGAATATGGAAGAGGCTGCTAAAAAAGAAGCAGAATATGCCATAGAAACAAATTCTGTTGATGCTAACGGTGTGCCAATAATCACAGTTGTTGCTGATGGTTGTTGGTCAAAAAGATCATATCGGAAAAATTACAATGCTCTCTCAGGTGCTGCTGCAATTATCGGACATAAATTTGGGGAAGTAATATATATTGGCATTAAAAATAAATTCTGCTGTATTTGTGCACGAGCAAAATCAAAGAAAACAGAGGCGAAGGAGCATGTGTGCTACAAAAATTATAGTGGCAGTTCTTCAGGTATGGAAGCGGAAATATTAGCGCAGGGTTTTAAAATGAGTCTACAAATGTACAATATTAAATATGGGAAATTTATTGCGGATGGAGATAGCAATACCTACAAAAAAAATCTGGAGACTCGTCCATACAGTGACAAAACTGTCGAAAAAATAGAATGCTCAAATCATTTATTGCGCAATTTTTGTAATAAAATACATCAAATAGAGCAAGAATATAAATTCAATAAAACTTTAAAAAGTAAATTGGAGGGGAAAACGATGAGATTGCGAAATGCTGTAGTTGGAGCGGTAAATTATAGGAAGAAAGAAAATATCTTAAATTCAGTAAAAGAATTAAAAACTGATATAACAAACTCACTTTGTCACGTATTTGGTCAACATAAAGATTGTGACGATTACTTTTGTACAAAGAAAAGGGAGGAAAATTTCTATCAGACTCTTCGGTCAGAATATCCCGCGGTGCATACCAAATTAGAAAGAGCTATACAACAGTTAGCTTTACATGCAAGAAGCTTAATTCATAATGTGAATAGTAATGTTGTTGAACATTTTAACTCCATAATAGCCAAATTCGTAGGGGGTAAAAGAATTAACTATAGTGCTCGCCGTTCCTATAAATCTCGTTCTTATGCTGCCGTTGTCTCTTTTAATAGTAGAAGACCACATTATGAACTACATAAAACCTTGTGCCAAGGAAGTAGTCCTGGAAAATATAGTAAACTTGTCGAAATGCGAAGAATGCAAAAATCATCAAATACAATTCAAAAAAGGCGAACAAAATATAAGCATGAGAAACAGAAAAATAATGATAAATATTATGGGGATCAATGTGAAAAACCCGATATATCAGAAGAAGAGTTAAAAGAAGAAATGTAACTGTATTTAAATAAATTAGAAAAAACAAAAGAAGAGAGAGACGAGTTAGAGAAACTAACATTATTGCAAGCTGGTAGTGGTATTTGGATGGAAGAAAGAAGGAAAATATTAACAGCCTCTAATTTTGCAACTATTTGTAAACGTAGGGACTCTACTAGTTGCGGTAAATTAGTGGAAAAACTATTATATAAAAGCGATTTATCCAATGTACCATCTCTTCGCCATGGAAAAGAAAAAGAGGCATCGGCTTTAGAATGTTTATCCGAAAAAGAAAAAATAAAAATCAATCCATGTGGGCTATTTATAGATGAAAATACACCATATTTAGGAGCAACACCTGATGGAATTGTTGATGAAAATACATTAGTAGAAGTAAAGTGTCCATACGGTTCATATAAACTTCATCCTGACGAAGCAATCAAAATGAAAAAGGTAACATTTTGGACTTACGATGACAAGACGAAGACATATAATTTAAACAAAAGTCACAGTTGGTATTACCAAATACAAGGTCAGCTTCATATCACAAAACGAAGCATTTGTATATTTGGAGTATGGACTGGGCATGAAACTAATCCTATAAAAATTGAATATATTTATAAAAATGATGAATTCTGGAACAATATGCTTCCAAAATTGGAGAAATTTTATGCAAACTGCGTTCTTCCGGAACTTGTGGATCCTCGCTTTACTAGAAATATGGAAATCAGAAATCCACAATATATCACAGAGGCCCAAAGAAAAAAACAGTGTGTAAAAAAATTATTTTAAATTAAATTTTTATGTATAGGTATATTCAAAAATAAAATGTGAACATTACCCAAAAATATTTATTTCTCTATACCTGTACCTACCTAAGAATAATTGTAAGTGGCCCTATTCAGATAATTCAAAATTTACTGGAGATATTTTATTGGATTCACTGTGTTTAATTCATGCAAGTGAAATATTCAAATTCTAAAATAAATTTTAACACAATTTTTCTAAAGTTGATATTTAATTATTCCAAGAAAATGTAATTTTTGTCTCTAATGATTCTGTTTCATGAGATTAAAATTTGTGTGTAGTGTATTTAAATATTTTAATTAAGTTTAATTATACACAGATGTTTCCACTTTCTTTGGGTAAACCCAGGTAAGTAAATTCTAGGAAAGAATAAAAATTTTGTCGTATTGTAGTTTGATTTAGAATAAAATATTTATATACTAAATTAAATACATACATAATTATATGTTTCTTTCGTACTGAATAAATCGCCGGTATACATTTTGTGAAAAAATATTTTTGATATACTGATGTCAGAGTTTGATGTAATAGTAATTTTGGTACAATAGTTTATGAGGACATTACTGAAATAATATCAAAAATTAAAAATAATTACAATATGATAAAGAACAGGACTATTCTTTAAAATTTTAAATATAAATTTTACTTATTAGTTTCTCATAGAATTCTATTCTGAATCAGATTTTACAATAATTTCATATTTTTTTATTACAGTTTTTAAGATAACTGTAAATATATTTTCTCAATTTTATTTAAATATGGTGTTACTTACTTTTACTATGGTCAGTATTACGTGGTAATATACGAAGAAGTGGCATTACTCGTAGTTTTTAGATAAGCGCTCTCTCAAGTCATTTCGCTTTCATTTTCTTGGAAACATAAATTTCCTGACTGAAAACTACGTGTGACCCTTAATAAGCCCCGCCTACAAGCAACAACGTCCTCGGTCCCCCTTCATGCCGACCGCGCAGCGCACCACTAGCATAAAGTGTACAGAATACTCTTAACCACAGAGGTGCGGTCAGTGAGACCGCTTGTGGGTTTGAAATTTCTGGTTTACCCCTAGATCATAACTAACAGCATTGAGGTCTTATGTACCTTTTCATTAATCAATTTTGTTTCCTTATCCAGAGTATGAATTTGTTGCCTGCTATTCTGTGGAGACCGCACCTCTGTGTAAGTGTGATTTTTTTTAGCTCGATTTTGGGAATTTGGAATAGTGTAAAAAGTGTACATTGTACACTCCTGCACAGATCGAAACGACTTTTTACTTTTGTTTTGTTTGCAAGAGGCCAATTTGCCTCGAACGTGCCAGAAGAGTGTGCTAGGTACGTTGCTACATTCATATGACAAAATAGGTCTAGTTTGTACCATGTCATTTTTTTTCGAAAGCAATATTTTATTGACGTTATTTTTTCTGTTCCTTTAAGTTAAAATTTATTATTTTTGATATGTATTATCCTAAATATAATCAGGTTTTGTTTTATAACATTTTTATATAAAATGAGCAATATTTTGTTTTTCTATATAAATACAGATAAATATGTATTTTCTTGACATATTTGTATTTGATTTACATATATGCAAAGCAGACGATTCATTACAACTAATTAATAACTAATAATATTTTAATCTTAAATCTATTGTGATACTGCCAGATCTGTGGTCTGTGTGACCACACATCTGTGGAAATGTAAAATGAAACTGCACCTCTGTGATTAAGGGTTAAGAATAACCAATATTACGTATTTAATACGTGTGGAAGTGGTTGATGAAAAACCTGACATTGACGTTGTTCACATCACACGTCAGGCCCGTACTATTCAATTTTAAAATTAATTTCAATTTTAGTATTTATGTAATATATAATAAATAATACAGTATTGTTCTTGCTTTTGTTATTATTAAACATACATGGACAATAAATAAAACATTATAACCTTCATCTGTAATTTTGTATACGTAATTTTTAAATCATAAATTTCAATCCACATTTGTTTAGATATAAATAATATTATAGCAGAATATTAACTTGCAAAAAGCTATATTTTTCTTAACAGAACAAGCGCCAAGAATATTTAAACTTTCTCTGTGGACCACGCTGTTTTTTTTGACAAATTGTGACATGTCTGTGTCTCTTAAACCTAGTTTATATAATTTTCGCAGTTAAGATTAATTTGAAACCAAAAAAGGGAGTCGGACACCACTGTCCGCCCTGGCTCTAGAGTTCGCTCAGCGGAACTGTAAAGGATATTAACACCAAAAATGCTATACTGGACGGCCTAATCGAGAAAAATATGATCGTCATTATATACTGCATACAATGGGATGGCAATCCCACATTCTGTCTCGACTGTTGAAGGTTTCAATAATTTTCATTAAAAAAATAAACAATTTTTGTTATATTTCAAATGTACATTTATATTCCTTTATATATTACCATTTTTTTAGCTACATCATGTTGCTGAATGTAAAGAGTTCCCATTTATTTTGTTTTCATTTGTTTGTTATGATTTTTCGAAATAAAACAATTTTTTGCCTTAAAATTATTGCTACAAACAACCTGATACCATCATTTAATTCTGCAGGACCACAGCGGACACAGTACCACATTGAATCTCATAAGAAAGTGTCTGCTTGGCCAGGCCCAGGCAGGATCGGCAAAATAGAACACGGCAGGCGGACACCGGTGTCCGCCATGGCCCAATAGACCATTTCAGAAATTTGAGCGACCACTAGATTTACTTTTTGAACTAAAAAGTTAGTGCCGTTAAATGGCGGAATTTCAAATTTATGCGTGACCCGAGCATATAGTTTTAAATTTTAGAACTTCATAGGAGTTGTTAATATGAATTTCAGTATAAGGTATGGTTTAAATTCTTATTTTACAAATAAGAACTTATTTTAGTATGTGAAAAATTGAAGTATATTCATCAATCAATTATAAAATATTGTATTACCATACTTAACCCCATTTTTTATTTTCCAAACCAGACAAAACATTTCAAATGTCAATATTTTGGGGACCAGAAGTTTAATACCCATCATAATTATTTGAAAAACGAAACCAACAAAACAAAAAAGACAGTGAAATAAACAGGAACTGTCATGTAAACAAGGATGGATATACGGCAAACGGCACTAAGTTTTTGTCGCATTCTAACACTTGGCGCATGCGCTTTGAATTTCTGAAATGGTCTATTGGCTTGAGGCATAGCGGACACCGGTGACCGCCATGGCGCTTAACCTCTTAAAATAGAAGAAAAACTTTATTTATTTTGGTCCCCACACGTTAAAAGTATAATCATGTGTGTTTTTCAGACTTTTGCGTGTTTTTGGCTGTCATTGATTTCAGCCTTAATATGTCCATACCAACTATTAATAAATTAAAACACCAGTGAAAAAGTGAAATTAAAATATTTTCAATAGCTAATTTTCAAAATAAAGTCTAGCGCAGTGTTGCCAGGTGGGAAAAAAATATTTTCGTAAAAATTACATTGAAATTTCTCTAAAATCAAATTTACAACAAAAATATATATTCTGTAAAAATAAAATAAAATTTGTCCCAACATGAACACGAGAATCGAACTTAATATAGGTAGGTGTTTAACACAAGCAATATTTTTTGAAATAACTGCCCTATGAAACTTTAACACCTACACATAGAATTTTAGAGCATAAAATTATGAATTTTTAGTTTCCAATATTTTCTTTATCTTTACGCCTTTGGTCACCGAGTAAACTTTGTTTAATGTTATGGTAAAAGTAGATCTAGTACCTTTCATTTAAAAAAAATAAGCATCGATTTAAGTGTTAAACACACCACTTACATTTTTACTGCTCACGTGATGTTCATTTTTTTTAATAATCACATACTACATCATATTTTACTATGATTTTAAATGAAGTATACCCGGACACCAAAGGCGTAAATTCCAAAAATTTGGAATTAATAAATTAAGAATTTTATGCTTAGAATTTACGAAACACATAACATTTGAAAAAAATACTGTTTGCCCAATAAAATACCTACATTCATACCAAACAAAACAAGGAGGATATAAACGATAAAATAACAGAAACGCATAAGCACAGTTCACACGATACCCAATTTACACCAATAACATGTTCCATGTTTAAATTAATGTGGCGGAATATAAATTAGCTGCAAAAATTATTTCACAGGATAAGATTTTTATTACTAATTGAAAAAAAACAGTAATTATTGAATATTTCCATTAATAAAAGAAAAATGCCATTTGTCTACATATGAAATTTCCCTACCACGGGCAATACTGGTCTAGCGTACATGCAAGGTAAATTTCATGATTTTAATTTTGTTTTCAACAAATTTTGTATAAGATATAAATAAATTGCATATTATAAATATATGACTTTGATTTACACAATATTCTTAAATAATTCCAATAAAATAAATATTGCCTAATACGGCGTAATTAAAATGAATAAAAAACATTAATTTTTGAAATATAACACATATTTATGATTTTTCATATGCGAATCTATGTTGGAAATAAATTCATCTTTTTGCTTATTCTATATTCTTTTGTTTTAAACATGAATAAAACACGAATTATTAAATTTTTGGTGTGCTGCCATCTGTGATAAGTTTTGCCTGAGCCATGTCGTCAGTTTGATAGTTTATACATCAAGTCGCCACTTGGCAAGTACAATACGGGATGCAGGTCGTCATTTTGCCGTTCCAAAACCAGGTCAAAAATAACATGTAAAGTCGCCATATAGATAGGATTATACGATTCTGCTAAATCCTATACCGTACAAAATTATTGAAAAAAAATTGATATTCATGCATTACTGTGTCACAATAACAACGCGTATATAAATTAATAACCTTAAGATGGCTCCTTGTGCGGGTCGTCATTTTGATAGTGTACGCATCAAGTCGCCATTTGGCCCTAGATATCGGTATGTGTGTGTGTGTGTGCGCGTGTGGGTGCGGGTGTGCGCGTGCGCCTGCGCGTGCCTGTGTGTGCGCGCGTGCGTGCGTGTGTGTGTGTGAGTGTGTGTATCTATTTTCCGTATATAAGCTTCCTGCATTCATATTACGAGTTATTAGATTTTGGGTAAAATTGGATAAATGGAAGTGATACTTTACTTGAAACCCATAACAGTTTTTAATGAACAAATATATTAAACTATAATCCAAAACTTTTCAATTTTAGTATTTAAGACTTTTATATCATGGGAAACAACATATTAGATTTTGGCTAAAATTAATTAACCAGAAGTGATACTTTACTTGAAGCTCTGAACAGATTCTCGTGAAAAACATATTATTGTAATGAATCAGCGATGGGGGTACAAATTTACCCGTAGCTACCAAATGTAATAGACCAGACGCTGATTTATTTTTGATAATTATAATTTTGAATTTAGAATAAAAAATTAATTTAGGGGAAAGTATGGGTTCGTAGCCCTGGGTTTTATTAAATAAAGGTTATCTTTACACACTAAATTTTATTTACACAATAAAATTAATACTGGTTACATAATAATAATAATACTAATAATAATAATAATAATAATAATAATAATAATAATAAAAACAAATATTAAATTACTTACAAATTTAATTTCTTCTTCTTATACTTGTTTTTGTATTTCATTCAAAACTGACACTTGAAACTTGTTTAACAATTATTTATTAAAAATTACTAAACTGAATCTTGTGACATTATGCCGAAACTAAATATTGAAAAGTGAATCAACTAATTGTTTAAATGATTGTGTCTGTCTGCTCTTATCTCAGCGCTGGAGATCCCTTATAAAAGATTTGATGCGAGAGTGGGGGCCACTCTCTTGGAAGATAATTTCCTTTTGATCTTTAATTTAGTTTTTAAATATAATTTTTTTAGCGGGTTGTTACATTACCCCTTCCTTTAAGAAAGAATGATACTCTCAAGTGTCATTCCTTTCCACAATTATAAAAGGAATACATATAGAATTCATATAGGTAACATATAAAAATTATTAATATCCACACTGCACTTCCCACGTGAAAGTTCCTAGCACATCAGATGTTCCAACCAGCGGCGGATCTAGAAAATAATTGGGGGGGGGGGGCAGTTTACAACTCCGAGAGTCTGGGGGTATATTATACCGGTATACCCCTCCATAAAGCACTGAGTCTGCGGGGGTTTTTTACTTGATGGAAGTTTTCAGGAACAAACATTAAAAAAATGAAAACAATTGCTTAGTTTTAAAAATTGTATTAAAACAAAGTAAAAAATGTGTATTGAAAATAACCCTTGCCATCATTACCATTACGTGAAGAGCTGTTCATGTACAGGCATGATGAATTAAAAAGTACATAATAATGACTTTTTATTAATCAAACTTATTAAATACCGAACATAATATTTTTGACATTTATATTCTTTACAGGACCTTCAGAGATAATTTCCTCTTGTGCTTTTGTATGTAAACGTCCAAGACTTCTTCAGCCTTCATTACGTTGGAAATATCCTGGTGTACGTGCAGTAAAGCCAAGCCATTTAGTCTGTCTTCAGTTATTGTGCTGCCTAGATATGTTTTTAAACTACGCAAAGATGAAAAAGTTCGCCCTGCTGTACTGGTAGTTACAGGAAGAGTGCACAACAACTGCAGTTTGGGAGAGAATCGGCAAACTTCTAAGCTTCCGTTGGGTGTTTAGGCATCTTATTTTCGGGATTTGACTTCCACATTTGTTTCCAAATTTGCAGCTCACCTTTCAAGGCAGAAAAGCTTACAAATTCTTCTTTGTATTTAATCGCCCCTTGAAGAATGTCACTAATGTAGGCATCATTTAGATCTGGTGATAACAGGTGTTGCAGCTTGCCTACGCATTCCATCTCCTTCTTGGAGAACCTTGACGTCAATTGATTTATAAAGAAATCAAGAAACGGGATGTACACTGTCATGCGATAGTAGTCCTCAGCTGACTCTGTCTGTACATTAGATTGGTTTCTTTGTCGAGCTGTTGTCCTAGGCATTTGAATTACTGTGCCCATTTCTTCCGCCAACTTGCCACCTGGTTATAAAGCTCTTTGAAGGTGTCAGTGCTGTTGTCTCGTTTTTCCTGAATGATCTGTATTGTAGCTTCTACAAGCTGCGAAGCTTTCAGCACATCAATGTATTCTGCTTAGAGTTTGCGAGCTAAAGGTAAAGTTACTCCAAGTACCTCAGCCAACAGTACTACACTGATTAAAAACTCTGATGATAGAATAGAGTGCAGGAATGCAAATACATTACTTCCTTTACCTTCCGGTGAACTAGCAGTAGTTTCTAGAACAGTGGGAAGTGCAGGAAGGTGTTCCATGAACGTCAACACGGCTTCGTGTCTTTCTATCCATCTTGTCTCACACAGTCCTTTTAAACCATGTTTTCCTGGCTTAAAGACATGATTTTCCCGCATCTCTTCTTCCAAAGCTTTAAATCTTGCAGCAGAGTCACGGAAAAAAATTGCCAAAGAGGATATGACTCCCATGGAATTTCTGATGCTAGCAACAGAGCAAGCTTTGCTTAAAGCTAAGTTCAGCCTGTGGTTGGCACAGTGGCTTTAGATTGCAAGAGGTTGAATCTGGGAAATGCGGGCTTGCACACCCTTAAATATTCCACTCATATTAGAGGATCCATCAAAAGCTTGTCCTCTGCAGTTAGCCAAATCAAGGTTAAGTTTACCGAACTCTTGCAAAATTGTGCGAGCTACGTTTTCACCACTGAGATCCATCACATCAACAAACTTGATAAAATCTTTTTCAATCTTGAATTCCTTGGTGTTAAAATACCTTATGCAAATTGTGAGTTGTTCTTTAACGGGCAAATCTGTTGTCTCGTCTGCCATTATTGTGAAAAATTTATACTCTTTTATTTTATTTACAATCTTGTCAGTGATAACTTCGCCACTGCATTCAATTATGTCATTCTGCGTGGTTTTGCTGATGTAACTGGCATTACTTCCACAATCCTGAATTTTAGCAGTGTTCTGAAATTTCCTTCGCCGAAACAGCTCCCAGTTGTCTCAATAATACCATCGTCTCTGTGTCCTCTCAAGGGTATGTTTTGGGCACCACATAAAATGACTGTTTTAATGATTGGAATAAGCTTCCCACGGTTCTCTTCAATTGTCTTTTTTTCTGCTGCATTTATACTGGCTACTACACTGTTTGCCTTGTGATAAAGTGCCGTATTTCTTTTATGATATGCCGTATTGGAATGGTTTTTCAAAATTTCTAAAGCTTTGTTATAAGTTACCATTGGCTGGACAACTAATTTTCCAAGTTTCACATCGTTATTGCCACTTTCACGACGACCAAACGTTACACAAAATTTGCACAGACCTCCATGTAATTCTTTAGTGTACGTCAACCATTCATATGTGTGTAACCAATTGTGCTGAAAATAACGATTCTTATATCCTTCTGGAACCATAGGAAATTTGTAGTTTGGGGGGGGGGGGGTACCCAAGATTTTTTCAGCCATTGATACTTTTCATCATCTGTAAGGGTTGATAGGACATCCCGCCTCTTCAAAAGTTGGCCAAAATCACGATCTTGTAAAAGGTGACCTAAAGTTGCATCGTCAGTGTTAACTTCCGATAAATCTAATGCAGTGTGATTTGTGTTTGATTCATCATCTGCCACAAAAATTGTGTCTTGCATAACTTTATTTTCAACAACTGTATCTGCTATCTGCTTCTCTTGTTCAGAATGTGATGTGCCCACCTGAAAATAGACAGACTTCAATTCAATCGATAGACCTACAAAAAAGTAAAACAGAGCTGTGCCGCTGCGTCTAATACCGATAATGTTGATTTGAAAAACAAAGCTGAAAATCCAAAATAATAATATTCAAAGCAATATCGCGAACAACAGTTGGAGCAATATCGTAAGTCGTGGAGTTGCAACTGTGGGCTCAACTTGTTAGTCAATATTTGGGGTTGCCGGCCACTAGGGTGGAAGAAAATACCAGCCTATTAATAAAAACTATAGCTAGGGCCATATAATTAGGCGGGTGGTGTATTTATTTGTTCTAGGTTTTTCCATGTTATAACACCAGTTGTTTTTACAGTCTTATTATTTTTGTTCATAGTATTTCTGTACATGAATGAAATAAATAGGTAATATTTATAATCAGTGTTCTACAAAATAAACACCTTCATTAATAAAAAAATTATGACCCGCTTAATTTAATGGCTCCGGCTTTAATCAGTGTTTGGAAATCATTGTATTTAAATCTGTTGTGATGAAACCGAAAGAAAAAAGCGACAATTTGTAATTCAGATGTAAAGTAGCAGATGCATTGCAGTATTTTCTCTGAGTAAAACCCGGGTCGGGTACTGTAACTTGTATTATAGAAAAGCCTATGTAATAAGCAATATCTGATATGTGATTTCTTAATTAACGTAATTTAAGCCTGCTCAACTCTTAAGACAAGAAATCAACACTTTTTTGAATTAAACCACGACAGGAAACGGTGATTTAGTTTAGCGATCTGATCAGGAAAGTTCACCTGCCTGCCGCCAGGCTGCAGTACCAAATGGTTCGTTCTAGTTTCTTTGCCTTAGCCCTGACAATGGTGCTGCTACTAACCCATAACCTTGCAGTTTCTGGCAGAAAAGCTTGTTGTTTTTATTTAGTTATGCTGGTACTACAAACAGTAATATAAACAATACTCAGCTCCATAACGCAACCATAACGATACAACATGATTTTCTGCTATTCATTGTTTAATTAATAAACTTTTGTCACAGATATTATTTTGCGTAAGATTATTTTTATTAAATTTACTATGTTTTGTCTCTAATTAGCTATTTAGGTACGTAACCGATGCTGTTGGATAAGTGCTACATTTAATGATACTGGTATTCACGTATTTTATTTGAGTTTATTTCTAGATTTCAGTGTGAGAACATCGATATTATAGTGATTCAGGTGAGAGAGTTAATCTAGCGTGTGTATGATTAAGAGTGTGCGTGTGAGCAGTACTGGGTACTGTAGTGGCCGCATCGTGCGAACCCGAGGGTCGCCAACGGTAGCAGCAGGGAAGGCTGTAGTGACCCACATCTGGTGTCGCCAGCGGTAGCAGCAGTTAGGGCTGTAGTGATCTGATCCAGTTGGTTAAGAGGAATGTCTCCGGATCACCACCGAAGCTGCATTGGTTCCGTAGTGGCCGCTCGTGTGAACCCGAGGGTCGCCAGCGTAGCAGCAGGGAAGGCTGTAGTGACCCACATCTGGTGTCGCCAACGGCAGCAGCAGTTAGGGCTGTAGTGATCTGATCCAGTTGGTTAAGAGGAATGTCTCCGGATCACCACCGAAGCGGCAGTGGTTCCGTAGTGGCCGCTCGTGTGAACCCGAGGGTCGCCAGCGTAGCAGCAGGGAAGGCTGTAGTGACCCACATCTGGTGTCGCCAACGGCAGCAGCAGTTAGGGCTGTAGTGATCTGATCCAGTTGGTTAAGAGGATTGTCTCCGGATCACCACCGAAGCGGCAGAGGTTCCGTAGTAACTAGCGGTACTGCCCGTAGTTGCCAACATGTGTGTACGGTGTGTGAATGCCTGAACCTTTTGTAAATGATTGCCTCCTCACTGAGTATTTCTCATGTGTTAATTCTTTTACAGAAATAATCACGGCGTGAAGGAGGATTCCGCGTGACCGGGTTCGGCCAGGCGACGGTCATCTAGATTTGTTATTATTTTTGCATTAATACTGTATATACCGGTTTGGGTGATAAATATGTTTTAATATTCTAATTTTCAGCGCTAACATTTAATCATCATTTATAACATTTCAGAAGTGGGATCAGAACATTTTTAACTTTCAGCTTTTGGGATCACACCAACAAAGCTTTTGGAACAGTGCGGATATTGATTACGTTTATGTTTAGCTGGATTACGAAACTGGAACAACATTACATGACTTTATCTAACAACAGTCCTCAATTTCAGTATGTACGTTCACTTTACGCGCTATGCATAAATGGGACGAAATAACTACCATCATGTATGTGAGATCTCGCTGGAGAGGATATGCAGAAATATGGTATAAAGCGCTGCAAGGAATAAATCATTCTTGGGAGTCATAGAATGCTATGTCGTTGAAGGCATTTCCGTCACAGGAAAATTATTTTCAGTTGCTTCAAGAAATGATTTCTCGCAACAAAAAACCGGATGAACCTATGTTGCAATACTATTATGAGAAGCTGGCGCTACTCAACACTTGCCCTTATCGAAGATAAATTAGCGACACGAAACCTTTCTACACTCGTTAAACGCGATTTACATCGTACTTTTCAGAAGAACAAGTGGCCTTACTATACTACGCAGCAGCACAACGATGGAATGGCGAACAATCGTTATATTAGTTGAGGAAAATTGGGACATACACGCTTACATTATGACAACAAACGGCAACGAGTATAGAATTGTGCAGAACGAAATGGAGGCGAATTCAGTGCAAGTAGGAACCAGCGGCCACAACAACGTCAACATCAGCATGTTCAACGTCAACAAGAGCCACAACCACAACTGCCAGAAAGAAACATCTTAACAACTTCTGCGGAGGTAAGTGGTAATTGTCTAAGCGTACGTCGATATGGGGTCCACTTGCATAACCATTAAGGAAACGGGCACGTATTCCCGCGGACAATGTAGTAGCAGACAAAGATATGGAATGTGTTCTACTAGTCTTGAACCGATCACATGCGGAATTAACAATTCAGAAGGATAAAATTATAACAAGAAGATGGAAGTGTCAAGCTGATAATATAGAAGCGCAGAAAATGAAGGAATTTACTTTACGTAGGATGAACTACACGTGGGAACGGATATAAGTTTGGATCAACGCGAACAACTAATACGTCTGCTGCAGGAATTTGGGATTGATTCCTCGAGGACGAGGAACTTTTCAGGATGGCTGTCACAGATATTATTTTGCGTAAGATTATTTTTATTAAATTTATTATGTTTTGTCTCTAATTAGCTATTTAGGTACGTAACCGATGCTGTTGGATAAGTGCTACATTTAATGATACTGGTATTCACGTATTTTATTTGAGTTTATTTCTAGATTTCAGTGTGAGAACATCGATATTATAGTGATTCAGGTGAGAGAGTTAATCTAGCGTGTGTATGATTGAGAGTGTGCGTGTGAGCAGTACTGGGTACTGTAGTGGCCGCATCGTGTGAACCCGAGGGTCGCCAACGGTAGCAGCAGGGAAGGCTGTAGTGACCCACATCTGGTGTCGCCAGCGGTAGCAGCAGTTAGGGCTGTAGTGATCTGATCCAGTTGGTTAAGAGGAATGTCTCCGGATCACCACCGAAGTGGCAGTGGTTCCGTAGTGGCCGCTCGTGTGAACCCGAGGGTCGCCAGCGTAGCAGCAGGGAAGGCTGTAGTGACCCACATCTGTGGTCGCCAGCGTAGCAGCAGTTAGGGCTGTAGTGATCTGATCCAGTTGGTTAAGAGGATTGTCTCCGGATCACCACCGAAGCGGCAGAGGTTCCGTAGTAACTAGCGGTACTGCCCGTAGTTGCCAACATGTGTGTACGGTGTGTGAATGCTTGAACCTTTTGTAAATGATTGCCTCCTCACTGAGTATTTCTCATGTGTTAATTCTTTTACATAAATAATCACGGCGTGAAGGAGGATTCCGCGTGACCGGGTTCGGCCAGGCGACGGTTATCTAGATTTGTTATTATTTTTGCATTAATACTGTATATACCGGTTTGGGTGATAAATGTGTTTTAATATTCTAATTTTCAGCGCTAACATTTAATCATCATTTATAACACTTTAAAAAAGTAAGCCTAATAATTTGGTTGTTTACAAAACGTTGTAATATCAAATAGGTTTTGTAATAAACTTTGATTTAGACAGTAAACTTAAAAGTTACACAACGAAAATACCAAGTAGAGACTAGAATAGGTCGTCAGGCTTACCTTGGATTTCTTGGAAAGAATAATAGTAGGCTTGCTTGCCTTTTCTTCTCTTCACTGCCACTCATTGCGTATCAGTACAAAACAACACAATTCGACAAGAGACTCTTTTTATTTGCACAATAAACAGAATGCACAAAGACATTAATGCTTGCACGCTCCATATAACGGTACAACTATGATGACGGAGGTGTCAAGATGGCGGTCGTTCGTTCTCACTGCGCTAGTACTGCTCCTGGCGGTGAAATTTAGAAGCAGGACCTCACGGGCGATCGCAGTGCCGACGATGACCGCATGTATAACGCATGGTACGCACAACTATGATCACATCAAGGTTGATGTTGGGGGCAGAGTGAGTGAAATTATGAATTTAATTAATCTTCTGTAACGTAAAACAGTTAAGCTATATACGAGTATATTTCAGGTTTCAAAAATCTATATCGGTCAGACATTTCTTACTCAATCATAAAATTTATTTCATGAAATTATATCTAGTGTATTTTTTATTCGTCTGGGGGGGGGGGGGGACCGTGCCCCCGTGTCCCCCAACAGATCCGCCACTGGCTCCAACTTAAGTCCCTGTACACTCAACATTTGTGGAACGTGAGGTGGTCCATATCCTCTATAACATAGTTTTAAAAATTTAACAAGGAGTTTTAAAATATGAAATAAAATATGAATATACATAACTTATTAATTTTCTTAGTTATTTTCTGTCCAATGAGTTGTTTTTCTGGTTTCAAAGTAAGGACTGCTGTGGATTTCAGGACCTCTTGCTGTCCCCACGTTGTTGGCCGAAGAATTCTTCATCTTCTGATCCTTCAAAAAGTTCGGTGGAGGAGCCAAGTTGTTAAAAAACTCCGTACATCTTGTTCGACGACTAAGTTCTTCTGGTCATCCTTCGAAGTGATATACCAGCCTACAAGAAGCTGAGAATAGCTCGCATCGGAGATGTAATTTGAAACAGTTTCGCCGTAAGTAGAACATTCTTCGGCTTCAATTTTCTGAACGTAGCTGGATATTCAGTTTGATATTCGAAGTTTGGAGGATCTTGATTTGGACTTATTTGCTCTTGTAGTCGGAAACTGGTTGAGGATATTCTTTCACATCTTTCAAAGAGATGGTATTCATGTTCAGTATAGGTCCTTCGCAGTCATATGGAGTAAAACCCCAGGACAGTATGATTAGGATTGAAAATATGATTTTTCCTACAAAATTTTTGTAGTAGTAAGTGGTTCTTTAATTTAACTTAAACTACCAGTATTGGGGTTAACCCTATGCTGAGACCATGTGTTTCTAAAACTTTCCGTTTTTTATTTTATTTATTTATTTAAGTTCACTAAATTAATTTGATCTGAATAAACTTTCATGGTGTCAACAAAAGGTTAGTGATTTACATTGATTTATATGTTTTTATACGAGTATTAACTAATTCTACTTACAAACGAGCACTTTTTCTCTGTGGGGATAAAAATGACGTCAATTTTAACACTTATGCCTCCTTCATTGAGAAGGCTTCCATGTAAAAGGGCCATGCGCGCTCGTATTCCAATGGGGCTCAGTTAAGCTTACTAATTTTGACGTAATTTCCAGAGGGCGTAAGGTGAGACACAAACCTCCCCAACTAAGTTAAACAAAAGAATCCAGCTGAGCTACTCGTACATATTAATTTGACGAAACGAGCCTTCGTTGATATATTTGTAAAGAAAACAACGACACTTGTATCCGTGTCATCGTTTTCTAAAATTCGAATCTGCCGCGGTAACAACAGCTGACACCGCACGGGAAGCGCCGGATGACTGATTCCGGATATTAAGGAAGCGTGATTAAATGTTATTGACCTGACCTGAAGTAGAAACTTTAAATGTTGTTTTCTGTTTTTATTACAGGTAATGTTGTTGTTATTCATTGTAAATATATCATACTGTTTTTATTACAGAAACCCAACTGAGTTTTTATTTCCAAAATTTATTTCTCAATTTGAAAATTTTGAGGTTATAACCATTATAAAACAACATTTTTGTTTTGGAAATTTCAAGTGAGAATGGAAAAACTAAGGTTTGATTTTATGATGAAAGGAGCAGCAGATGGAAAATCATCAATGTTGTGCCTAACCTCAATTGGCACACCGGATGGCAGAACTTTTGGCATACCAGATGAATTGCAAAACACAAACTCGCACAGAGAACTGATTAAAACACAAATATTTGTTAAGGTAAAAAACACTCTTAAAAAAAGACATCAATTTAGAAAAGTCTGGATTACTTTATCAGAAAATTTATCGAAAGTATATTTGGATGAAGAGGAAAATTTGCAATTTGAAGACTACTATTTAGAAGAAATTACAAAGGAAGAAGTTGAAAAATCTACACCGAATACCTCAAATGAAACAATTGAGAAGTTATTGAAGAAAATTTTAGAAGATAAGCAACAAAAATCTGAAGTAAAAAACTTAGGAAAAATTGCTAATGATTTTATGATTGATAAATTTAATGGGAGAAACTCAAACGCATGCCAATGGATAAATGAGTTTGAAAAAGAGTGTGAACGCTGTATGGTGGAAGAAGATAGAAAAAAAATTGAAGTTCTAAAATTTTTCCTTGAAAATGCAAGCGCAGATTGGTATACGTGCATGATTTTGAAATATACAGTAGAATCAAAATGAGAGGATTGGAAAAAGAACTTTATTGAAACTTTTGGGAATAAAGGCTGGTCTCCGATCAAATATGCTTTCTTATTCAAGTATCAATCTGGGTCTTTGCTTGACTATGCTCTAAAAAAGAAAAACTGCTGTTACAAATAAGAAAATCTATGGATACAGCAACTCTAATTGATCTTATAGCTATTGGTTTACCAGATTACGTGTCAAACAAAATCGACAGGGATACTTTACAAGAAACTCAAGATCTCTATAATGAAATAAGTAAGCTGGAACACATTGTTAAAAAAAAATACAAGTGATATCAAAGGAAAGGTTTACTCGGACAGTAAGTTTAAAAAAATTGAAGAATAAAAACCATGCCGAATATGTGAGAATGCAAAGAAAGGTAAACGTTTCCATTCTGAATCAAATTGCTGGTTTAAAGGATGAAATGACAACAAGGCTGAACCACTAAAATCTATAAACAACTCAGAATTGGAAGTGGAACTGAATCAAGATAATCCAAAAAACTAGAGGTGCCGCCATTAATAAAAATCGAGTTACTATTGAACGACACTCTAAACATTTCGGGTATCTATGATTCAGGCTCGAGATTGACAAATTAATTGAAAAATATAAACCAGTATTTGCAAAAGATAATTATGATATCGGCACTGTAAAAAATTATGAAGCACACATTGATTTAATAGTGGACAAGTATTGCTATAAACGCCCATAAAGATGTACGATTGAAGACAAAAGAGAAATTGAAAGTCAAATTGAAAAGCTACTGAAGAACAACTTAATAGAAGAATCATACAGTCCGTTTGCTGCACCAGTAACTCTAGCCTATAAGAAAGAAGATAATAAAAAATCAAGATTATGCATTGATTTTAGAGAGTTAAATAAAATCATTGTACCTCAATCACAACCCTTTCCACTGATTGAGGATCTCATGGTAAAAACAGTCAACTGCAAATATTATACAACTTTAGACATCAATTCAGCTTTCTGGTCAATTCCGTTGAAAATAGAAGATAGACGAAAAACCGCATATGTGACGCAAGAAGGACATTTTCAATGGACCAGCCTCCCTTTTGGTTTAAAAACGGTACCGGCTATTTTTCAAAGGATTTTGAGCAATATTTTGAGAAAATATGGGCTAACAAAGTTTGCAGTAAACTACATAGACGATATACTGGTTTTTTCAAGAACTTTTGATGAACATATGTCACACTTATCAATGATATTGGAAGCAATACAAAAAGAATTTTCCAAATGCTCTTTTGCAAAGGACTCAGGAAAATACTTAGGTCACATAATACAGAATAATTCTATAAAACCACTAAAGGATTATCTAATTGCAGTAAAACATTTTCCAACTCCAAAAAACAAAAAAAATATACGCCAATTTCTTGGAAAAATTAATTATCATCACAAATTTATTCCAAACATTGCAATTATTTTAGATCCACTACACAATCTGTTGCGGAAAAATGTAAAATTTATCTGGTCAAAGGAATGTCAAGTATCATTTGAAAAAATAAAAGCATTCCTTTGCTCAGAACCAGTTTTAAAAATATTTGATCCGGATTTACCAATCAATATTTACACTGATGCAAGTATCGAGGGAATCGGAGCTGTACTAAACCAAGAGGATAAAAATGGGGATAGTAAGCCAGTGGCATATTTTTCGAAAAAATTGAGTGAAGCTCAGAAAAATAGAAAAGCAATTTACCTTGAGTGCTTGGCAATAAAAGAAGCCGTGAAATATTGGCAACATTGGCTCCTTGGAAGAGAATTTTTGGTACACTCCGATCATAAACCCTTAGAAAATTTAAATATAAAAGCGAGGACAGATGAAGAACTGGGCGACTTGACATACTATCTGTCGCAATACAATTTTAAAGTTAAATATAATCCTGGAAAGTTAAACCAAGAGGCAGACTGTTTGAGCAGGAATCCAGTTCTAGAGCCTGATGAAAATTCATATGACATATTAAAAATTGTAAACCTAGTAAACCTAGAGGACATAAAAAATGATCAAAGAAAATACACGGAACTACAAAATAATAAAAATGAATTAATATTAAAAAATGAAATTTATTATAAAAAATCAAAAAGAGGAGACAAAATTTTACTATCAGAAGAATTCAGCAAAATATTATTAAAAAATATACATAATACTTATTGTCACCTAGGAAGAGCACAGATGATAAATAAAATAACACCATTCTATACAGCGAAAAATATAATCATAAACATAAAGAAGATTTGTGAAACTTGTGACATCTACATAAAGAATAAATCACGAAGAAAATCAAAATTTGGATTAATGTCAGACTTAGGACCTGCAACGTACCCATTCAAAATCGTGTCG
The DNA here is from genome assembly GCA_963082715.1 of Harpalus rubripes. Lineage (NCBI taxonomy): Eukaryota > Metazoa > Arthropoda > Insecta > Coleoptera > Carabidae > Harpalus > Harpalus rubripes. Next base: position 33,304,487 of record OY720452.1, on the reverse strand, counting down.
ATAGATACCATCGGAGGTTTCGGAGGATCCCGGTCAACAAAAAAATACCTACACCTACTGGTCGACCATTTCACAAGATACGCTTATATTTTTAACGTCAAAAAACAAAACGCTGATGATTTCAAAAAACTAACTGAGGAGGTGACAGAAAACCATGATGTCCAGATGGTACTAACGGATCAATACCCAGGAATTAATTCAAAAGAATTTAAACAATTCTTAGGAAAGAAAAAAATAGAATTGATTTTCACTGCCGTAGATGCAGGGTGCGTGAAGTTGGCACCAAGGTATAGGGTACTAATTTTTTAATTGATATTACGATTTAGTACCCAATTTGTACCAATTAGTACCCACAAAACAACTTTTGTTTTTTACTCTGCGCAGGAGTTATTCATTGTTTAATTATTTTGGTGCCAACTTCACGCTAGCACCACAAGGTTGAAATTTTCAAATAAAAATTATACGAAAATTTAGTACCCAATTGGTACCTTTAGGTACCCATCATTTTGCTTTCAAAATGTTTATGATAAATAAGTTATTGCAAATTAAATATTATTGGTGCCAACTTCACGCTAGCACCAAAGTTATGATTTTTTAAGAATTTTTTTTTACTAAATTTTAGTACCCAAATAGTACTAATTAGTATCCATGATAGTAGTATGCTATTGTTTATATTAAATAAGTTATTACCTTTTACTTTTTTTGGAGCGTGAAGTTGGCACCACTCATATTAAAATAAAGCGTTTTCAAATTTTATTTTTACATAAGGATTTAGTACTATTTAGGTACCTCTCAAAAATGTATAAATAATTTTGTTATTGTTTATATTGCAAAAGTTATAACACTTTACTTTTTCTGAGCGTGAAGTTAGCACCACGCATATTAAAATAAAACGTTTTTCAAATTAATTTTTATATAGGGACTTAGTACTATTTAGGTACCTCTCAAAAATGTATAAATAATTTTATTCACAATCGGTTAGTAATATGACGATTTATGACTTTTAAAAAGTTGGGAAGTTAGTTATTGTTAACCTCATATTCCAAGAGATTGGAAAGTATAACGTGAAGATAGCTGGGGTTGGAACACTTTCCAACCTCAGCTATACTCACGCTATACTTCCCAACCTCGAAGCGGGAAATAGCTGCCCCCCGCTTTGAGAGATCAATGCGTATCAATGATGGGTATTTACATATAAACAAAGCATCTTTACAATTTATATGATAAAAATATGAAATAAACTTGTAAATAATACAATTAATGAATGAAATCAATATTTAAGGTTAGAAATCATACTGACAGTTCATGTGACAAATGAACAAGCGCAGACCATTCGCTTATTTATGTTAGGTTATTATTATTTAAATATCAAATATTTTTTTTATTTCAGATTGTGAATAAAATAGTATACAAACCTCGGTGAAAAGTTTCATTGTCTCGGGCTATAGTTAACCTCGGCGCTTCGCGCCTTGGTTAACTATCTTCGCCCTCGACAATGAAACACTTTCCACCTCGGTTAGTAATATACTATTGTTATTGTTAATATTGCAAAAGTTATAACACTTTACTTTTTCTGGGCGTGAAGTTAGCACCACGCATATTAAAATAAACGTTTTTCAAATTAATTTTTATATAGGGATTTAGTACTATTTAGGTACCTCTCAAAAATGTATAAATAATTTTGATATTGTTTATATTGCAAAAGTTATAACACTTTACTTTTTCTGGGCGTGAAGTTAGCACCACGCATATTAAAATAAAACGTTTTTCAAATTAATTTTTATATAGGGATTTAGTACTATTTAGGTACCTCTCAAAAATGTATAAATAATTTTGTTATTGTTTATATTGCAAAAGTTATAACACTTTACTTTTTCTGAGCGTGAAGTTAGCACCACGCATATTAAAATAAAACGTTTTTCAAATTAATTTTTATATAGGGATTTAGTACTATTTAGGTACCTCTCAAAAATGTGTAAATAATTTTGTTATTGTTTATATTGCAAAAGTTATAACACTTTACTTTTTCTGAGCGTGAAGTTAGCACCACGCATATTAAAATAAAACGTTTTTCAAATTAATTTTTATATAGGGATTTAGTACTATTTAGGTACCTCTCAAAAATGTATAAATAATTTTGTTATTGTTTATATTGCAAAAGTTATAACACTTTACTTTTTCTGGGCGTGAAGTTAGCACCACGCATATTAAAATAAAACGTTTTTCAAATTAATTTTTATATAGGGATTTAGTACTATTTAGGTACCTCTCAAAAATGTGTAAATAATTTTGTTATTGTTTATATTGCAAAAGTTATAACACTTTACTTTTTCTGAGCGTGAAGTTAGCACCACGCATATTAAAATAAAACGTTTTTCAAATTATTTTTTATATAGGGATTTAGTACTATTTAGGTACCTCTCAAAAATGTGTAAATAATTTTGTTATTGTTTATATTGCAAAAGTTATAACACTTTACTTTTTCTGAGCGTGAAGTTAGCACCACGCATATTAAAATAAAACGTTTTTCAAATTAATTTTTATATAGGGATTTAGTACTATTTAGGTTCCTCTTAAAAATGTATAAATAATTTTGGTATTGTTTATATTGCAAAAGTTATAACACTTTACTTTTTCTGGGCGTGAAGTTAGCACCACGCATATTAAAATAAAACGTTTTTCAAATTATTTTTTATATAGGGATTTAGTACTATTTAGGTACCTCTCAAAAATGTGTAAATAATTTTGTTATTGTTTATATTGCAAAAGTTATAACACTTTACTTTTTCTGAGTGTGAAGTTAGCACCACGCATATTAAAATAAAACGTTTTTCAAATTATTTTTTATATAGGGATTTAGTACTATTTAGGTACCTCTCAAAAATGTGTAAATAATTTTGTTATTGTTTATATTGCAAAAGTTATAACACTTTACTTTTTCTGAGCGTGAAGTTAGCACCACGCATATTAAAATAAAACGTTTTTCAAATTAATTTTTATATAGGGATTTAGTACTATTTAGGTACCTCTCAAAAATGTATAAATAATTTTGTTATTGTTTATATTGCAAAAGTTATAACACTTTACTTTTTCTGGGCGTGAAGTTAGCACCACGCATATTAAAATAAAACGTTTTTCAAATTATTTTTTATATAGGGATTTAGTACTATTTAGGTACCTCTCAAAAATGTGTAAATAATTTTGTTATTGTTTATATTGCAAAAGTTATAACACTTTACTTTTTCTGAGTGTGAAGTTAGCACCACGCATATTAAAATAAAACGTTTTTCAAATTAATTTTTATATAGGGATTTAGTACTATTTAGGTTCCTCTTAAAAATGTATAAATAATTTTGTTATTGTTTATATTGCAAAAGTTATAACACTTTACTTTTTCTGGGCGTGAAGTTAGCACCACGCATATTAAAATAAAACGTTTTTCAAATTATTTTTTATATAGGGATTTAGTACTATTTAGGTACCTCTTAAAAATGTGTAAATAATTTTGTTATTGTTTATATTGCAAAAGTTATAACACTTTACTTTTTCTGAGCGTGAAGTTAGCACCACGCATATTAAAATAAAACGTTTTTCAAATTATTTTTTATATAGGGATTTAGTACTATTTAGGTACCTCTCAAAAATGTGTAAATAATTTTGTTATTGTTTATATTGCAAAAGTTATAACACTTTACTTTTTCTGAGCGTGAAGTTAGCACCACGCATATTAAAATAAAACATTTTTCAAATTATTTTTTATATAGGGATTTAGTACTTTTTAGGTACCTCTCAAAAATGTGTAAATAATTTTGTTATTGTTTATATTGCAAAAGTTATAACACTTTACTTTTTCTGAGCGTGAAGTTAGCACCACGCATATTAAAATAAAACGTTTTTCAAATTATTTTTTATATAGGGATTTAGTACTATTTAGGTACCTCTCAAAAATGTGTAAATAATTTTGTTATTGTTTATATTGCAAAAGTTATAACACTTTACTTTTTCTGAGCGTGAAGTTAGCACCATGCATATTAAAATAAAACGTTTTTCAAATTAATTTTTATATAGGGATTTAGTACTATTTAGGTACCTCTCAAAAATGTATAAATAATTTTGTTATTGTTTATATTGCAAAAGTTATAACACTTTACTTTTTCTGAGCGTGAAGTTAGCACCACGCATATTAAAATAAAACGTTTTTCAAATTAATTTTTATATAGGGATTTAGTACTATTTAGGTACCTCTCAAAAATGTATAAATAATTTTGTTATTGTTTATATTGCAAAAGTTATAACACTTTACTTTTTCTGGGCGTGAAGTTAGCACCACGCATATTAAAATAAAACGTTTTTCAAATTATTTTTTATATAGGGATTTAGTACTATTTAGGTACCTCTCAAAAATGTGTAAATAATTTTGTTATTGTTTATATTGCAAAAGTTATAACACTTTACTTTTTCTGAGCGTGAAGTTTGCACCATGCATATTAAAATAAAACGTTTTTAAATAAATTTTTATATAGGGATTTAGTACTATTTAGGTACCTCTCATAAATATAAAATTTATTTCGTTATTGTTTATATAGCACAAATTATAACACTTTACTTTTTCTGTGCGTGACAGCTAGAACCACTGGTGCGTGAAGTTGGCATAACGAAATTAGGCACAAATTATGGGACTAGTATAAATAATTTATGCTCAATTTGTGCCTACAAAATTATTTTCGAAATATAACAGGGTTACGAAATAAGAGACTTACAAAAATTCTATGCTAACTTCACGCCAGCATAATAAAAACAAAAATTAAAAACTTTTATTATGTAAATAATTTGTGCTTAATATGTGGCAATTTGTGCCCTTGGTTTGAATAATTAATTACAACTGGTCTATAAGTTATTACCGTTTAAAAATTTTTAGCTATCATAAAAAATATTGAAACTTGAATTTTTTATTACTGAAATAATTTGTGCCTAATTCGTGCTAATTTGTGCCGAACAAATGAATTTGTTATAATAATTAATATCAGAAATATTGACAGTTGTTTTTATGGAAGTGTGAAGTTGGCATAAAAAATAGTTTATTTTAAATTTATTTTTATAGCAAATCGAAGCTTATAATTCATGCCTATTTGTGCCCTTGGTTTCGATAATTAATTACAATGGGTTCATGAGTTATTAATATTTAAAAAAATGTATAGTCACGCTAGTATAAAAAATAATATTTAACATGAGTTCTTTATTAATGAAATAATTAGTGCTAATTTGTGCCAAATAATAAATATGATATAATATTTATTATGAGAGATATTGACAGTTGTTTTTTGTGGAAGTGTGAATTTTATTTTAAATTTACTTTTACAGCTACTCAAAGCTTATAATTTTTGCCTATTTGTGCCCATACAATTTATTTAAAACTATGTAAACAATAAATAGAAAAAATTTGAAAATAAATAAAATTGGCGGTAAAATCTAAGTTGAAAGGAATCGCTGAAGCCCCGACAAAACTAAAATATGCAGGCTGCAAATAAAAAATTAAATATAAGATAATAGAAATAATTTATGTATAAGAAACTTTATAAAAAACTTTTTTTGGAAAACCGAAGCTTATTCAACAAAATCTGAGTTTATAAATATACGAATATATGTATAAAATATGTAAATAGAAATTTTATAATGCAACAAAAATACAATTACTATACATATAATGTTTAAAATATAACAATTATTTTTAATTAAAAAGGAAAAAATATGTGATAGGCCATTACGTATGCGACCTGCAGTCATACAGTCAAAATGTAAGAAAAAATACCAAAAATTTACCTCATTGCATATTTTATAGTATATAAGATTTTTCATATTTGCAAACATACTAGTTTTACTTATTTCCTTATTTTAATTTTGTATAGGTTCAGCGCAGCGAATCTTTTCAACTGGATTTTCCCGCCAATTTTATTTATTTTCCTAGTTTTGTATTTATTGCTTACTTCGCGCCCTCACAAATTTACAAAAGTATCAAAATAGGTTTAGTTATTGGTAGTACTGTTATTAACAATTTTTACTTCGGATTATACTTTTTAAATTGTGAGCGCGCGAAGGAGGAGTTTATATAAACGCGCCAACTTATGGAAAAACATTAGTACGTTAGGAAAATGTACAATAAGGCAAGGTATGTACAGGACGATCTATGTACATTGTTATTGTATACTTCTCCCCTACTAAGAAAAAACTGGTACGGGTACTGGATTTGTCATTTTCAAATATTCACAAAAAAGCAAAAAAAAAAACGTGTATTATCAATACTTACTTCCAAGTTTTATGTTTTCTGTTTGCTGATTTAAATAAATAACGAGGGTATAAATAGAAACAAATTTTTACTTGTGTTTCTTTATGAAACTGTTCAAGAATCTTTAACATATGATGAAAATTGTAAATATAAATTATAATTATGGCAAAAATCTGTATATTATTTGAATTTACTAAAAATTATACATTTTATCTATATTAATATTATTACCTCATTGCATATTTTAACTTTTTTATTTAAAATAATTGTTATATTTTAAACATTATGGCCCGTACCACGATCACGGTTTTAACAAAAACACTGTTTTATAAATGTCAATTTCAAATTTCAATATTTAATTTCTCCCTTATGTTTAAAGAACAATTTTTATAAATATTTGTTTGAATACAAATTATTTTCTGCTTTAAAATCATATTTTGATAAATTTTATATTATTTATTAGGGTGCGTGAAGTTGGCACCAAGGTATAGGGTACTAATTTTTTAATTGATCCTACGATTTAGTACCCAATTTGTACCAATTAGTACCCACAAAACAACTTTTGTTTTTTACTCTGCGTAGGAGTTATTCATTGTTTAATTATTTTGGTGCCAACTTCACGCTAGCACCACAAGGTTGAAATTTTCAAATAAAAATTATACGAAAATTTAGTACCCAATTGGTACCTTTAGGTACCCATAATTTTGTTTTCAAAATGTTTATGATAAATAAGTTATTGCAAATTAAATATTATTGGTGCCAACTTCACGCTAGCACCAAAGTTATGGTTTTTTAAGAATTTTTTTTTACTAAATTTTAGTACCCAAATAGTACTAATTAGTACCCATGATACTATTATGCTATTGTTTATATTAAATAAGTTATTACGTTTTACTTTTTTTGGAGCGTGAAGTTGGCACCACTCATATTAAAATAAAGCGTTTTCAAATTTTATTTTTATATAGGGATTTAGTACTATTTAGGTACCTCTCAAAAATGTATAAATAATTTTGTTATTGTTTATATTACAAAAGTTATAACACTTTACTTTTTCTGAGCGTGAAGTTAGCACCACGCATATTAAAATACGGCGTTTTTTAAATTAATTTTTATATAGGGATTTAGTACTATTTAGGTACCTCTCATAAATATAAAATTTATTTCGTTATTGTTTATATAGCACAAATTATAACACTTTACTTTTTCTGTGAGTGACAGCTACAACCACGCATGTAAAATAATGCATTTTTGAAATTAATTTTCATATACAGATTTAGTAGGGTGCGTGAAGTTGGCATAACGAAGTTAAGCACAAATTATGGGACTAGTATAAATAATTTGTGCTCAATTTGTGCCAATTTGTGCCCACAAAATTATTTTCGAAGTATAACAGGGTTACGAATTAAGAGACTTACAAAAATTTTATGCTAACTTCACGCCAGCATAATAAAAATAGAATTTTTTTTTTATTATTTAAATAATTTGTGCTTAATTTGTGCCAATTTGTGCCCATGGTTTGAATAATTAATTACAACTGGTCTATGAGTTATTACCGTTTAAAAATTAAAATTTTTATGCCAATTTCACGCTAGCATAAAAAATATTGATACTTGAATTTTTTATTAATAAAATAATTTGGTTTGAATAATTAATTACAATGAGTTAATGAGTTATTAATAATTTTAAAAAATTATACCGATTCACGCTAGCATAAAAAATAATATTGAAACTTTATTTTTTTATTAGTGAAATAATTTGTGCCTAATATGCTAATTTTTGCCAAATAAATGAATATGATATATTAATTATTATGAGAGACGTTGACAGTTGGTTTTGTGGAAATTGGCATAAAAAACATTTCATTTTAAATTTATTTTTACACCATATTATAACTTATAATTTATGCTTATTTGTACCCATACTATTTTTTAAAAAATCTGTAAGCAATGAATAGAATACCAAGAAAATAAATAAAATTGGCAGGAAAATCTTAAGTTGAAAAGATACGCTGGGCTGAAGGCCTATACAAAATTATAATAAACAGCCTGCAAATAAAAAATAAATTTAAGGCAATAGAAATAACTTGGAATATTCTTTGGAAACCTCCTTGAGATTTATCGTCGAATGAATTGTAGGTCTTACTGTTCCAATTTTTATTAATAAAAACGCAAACGACGTTTCGGGCGTATATTAGCCATCATCAGCAACAACAGTAGAATGACATTTCTGTTAACCAATGATTAGCAAATTTGGTTTTACATTATATAAGTTGCAATTTTCTTTTTAATTCAAATCCAGGATCTATTGATAAATATAGCAGAAAAGATTTAATAAACGTAGCGTTCTCCATGGTCACCGGAAAAGTTCTCCTGTAGCCATGAAGAACGATAATATTGCGAAAATGTGAAGTTTGCATAAAATATATTTTATTGTAAATATATTTTTATAGCAAATTGAAGTTTATAATTACAATGGGTTCATGAGTTATTTATGTATACAAAATATTATACCGAGTCACGCAAGTATAAAAAATAATATTGAAACTTGAATTTTTTATTAGTGAAATAATTTGTGCCTAATTTGTGCTAATTTGTGCGAAATAAATAAATATGATATAATAATTATTATGAGAGATATTGACAGTTGTTTTGGTGGAAGTGTGAAGTTGGCATAAAAAATAATTTATTTTAAATTTATTTTTACAGCAAATCAAAGCTTATAATTTGTGCCTATTTGTGCCCATATATTTTTTTTAAAACTCTGTAAGCAATAAATAGAAAACTTTGAAAATAAATAAAATTGGCGAGAAAATCTAAGTTGAAAGGATTCGTTGAAGCCCCGACAAAACTAAAATATGCAGTCTGTAAATAAAAAATTAAATAAGTATAAGATAATAGGTATGCATAACAAACTTTACGAAAAACTTCATTTTTAGAAAGCCGAAGCTTATTCAGCAAAATTTGAGTTTGTAAATATACGAGTATATATATAAAATTATGTAAATAGAAATTTTATAATGCAACAAAAATACAATTACTATACATACAATGTCTAAAATATGACAATTATTTTAAATAAAAAAGTAAAAAATATGCAGTGAGGTAATAATATTTATATAAATAAAATGTTTATCTTTTAGTAAATTCAAATAATATAGATACATATTTTTGCCATAATTATAATTAATTATAATTTATATTACAATTTTCATCATATGTTACAGATTCTTGAACAGTCTCATAAAGAAACACTTGTAAAAATTTGTTTCTATTTATACCCTCGTTATTTATTTAAATCTGTAAACCGAAATAACATAAAACTTGAAAACTTGGAAGTGTGAATATTTGAAAATGACTAATCTAGTATCCGTACCAGTTTTCTCTTAGTAGGGGAGAGGTTATACATAGATGGCCCTGTACATACCTTGCCTTATTGTACATTTTCTTTACGTACAAATGTTGTTCATAAGTTGGCGCGTTAATATAAACTCCTACTTCGCGCGCTCACAATTTAAATAGTATAATCCGAAGTAAAAATTGTTAAAAACAGTACTACCAATAACTAAACTTATTCTGATACTTTTGTAAATTTGTGAAGGCGCGAAGTACGCAATAAATAGAAAACTAGGAAAATAAATAAAATTGGCGGGAAAATCCAGTTGAGAAGATTCGCTGGGTTGAAACCTATACAAAATTATAATAAACAGACTGCAAATAAAAAAAAATGTAAGGAAATAGAAAAAAAGTAGTATATATAACTATCTTTAAAAAAACTTTATTTTTAGAAGAACATAAAGCTTATTCAACAATAAAGGTTATAATATATGTACAGCAACTTCAATTAATATTACTTATTCAACAACATTTGAAAATAATATTTTTTTTTAAACATTAATAACTCATGAACCCGTTGTAATTATAAACTTCAATTTGCTATAAAAATAAATTTAAAATAAAATATATTTTATGCAAATTTTACATTTTTGCAAAATTATCGTTCTTCATGGCGACAGGAGAACTTTTCCGGTCATTATGGAGAACGCTACGTTTATTAATTCTTTCCTGCTATATTTATCAATATAGATCCTGGATTTCAGTTCATTGGTTAACAGAAATGTCATTCTACTGCTGTTGCTGATGATGGCTAATTTACGTCCGAAACGTCGTTTGCGTTTTTATTAATAAAAATTGGAACAGTAAGACCTACAATTCATTCGACGATAAATCTCAAGGAGGTTTCCAAAGAATATTCCAAGTTATTTCTATTGCCTTAAATTTATTTTTTATTAGCAGGCTGTTTATTATAATTTTGTATAGGCCTTCAGCCCAGCGTATCTTTTCAACTTAAGATTTTCCTGCCAATTTTATGTATTTTCTTGGTATTCTATTCATTGCTTACAGATTTTTAAAAAAATAGTATGGGTACAAATAAGCATAAATTATAAGTTATAATATGGTGTAAAAATAAATTTAAAATGAAATGTTTTTTATGCCAATTTCCACAAAACCAACTGTCAACGTCTCTCATAATAATTAATATATCATATTCATTTATTTGGCAAAAATTAGCATATTAGGCACAAATTATTTCACTAATAAAAAAATAAAGTTTCAATATTATTTTTTATGCTAGCGTGAATCGGTATATTTTTTTAAATCATTAATAACTCATGAACTCATTGTAATTAATTATTCAAACCACGGGCACAAATAGGCACAAATTATAAGCTTGCTAATACTGCAAAAAGAAATTGAAAATTGAATATTTTTTATGCCAACTTCACACTTTTGCAAAAATATTGTTAATACATCTGATAATAAATACAAATAAAAAATTATATGGGCACAAATGGGCACATATTCTAAGCTTTGATTTGCTGTAAAAATAAATTTAAAATAAAATATTCTTTATGCCAACTTCACACTTCCATAAAAACAACTGTCAATATTTCTGATATTTATTATTATAATTAGGCACAAATTATTTTATTAATATAAAATTCAATTATCAATATTTTTTATGCTAGCGTGAAATTGGCATAAAAATTTTTAAACGCCAATAACTCATAGACCAGTTGTAATTAATTATTCAAACCATGCGCACAAATTGGCACAAATTAAGCACAAATTATTTAAAGAAAAAAAAATCAATTTTTATTATGCTGGCGTGAAGTTAGCATAAAATTTTTGTAAGTCTCTTATTTCGTAACCCTGTTATATTTCGAAAACAATTTTGTGGGCACAAATTGGCACAAATTGAGCACAAATTATTTATACTAGTCCCATAATTTGTGCTTAACTTCGTTATGCCAACTTCACGCACCCTACTAAATCTGTATATGAAAATTAATTTCAAAAATGCATTATTTTACATGCGTGGTTGTAGCTGTCACTCACAGAAAAAGTAAAGTGTTATAATTTGTGCTATATAAACAATAACGAAATAAATTTTATATTTATGAGAGGTACCTAAATAGTACTAAATCCCTATATAAAAATTAATTTGAAAAACGTCTTATTTTAATATGCGTGGTGCTAACTTCACGTTCAGCAAAAGTAAAGTTTTATAACTTTTGCAATATAAACAATAACAAAATTATTTATACATTTTTGAAAGGTACCTAAATAGTACTAAATCCCTAAATAAAAATTAATTTGAAATACGCCTTATTTTAATATGCATGGTGCTAACTTCACGCTCAGAAAAAGTAAAGTGTTATAACTTTTGCAATATAAACAATAACAAAATTATTTATACATTTTTGAGAGGTACCTAAATAGTACTAAATCCCTATATAAAAATTAATTTAAAAAACGCCGTATTTTAATATGCGTGGTGCTAACTTCACGCTCAGAAAAAGTAAAGTGTTATAACTTTTGTAATATAAACAATAACAAAATTATTTATACATTTTTGAGAGGTACCTAAATAGTACTAAATCCCTATATAAAAATAAAATTTGAAAACGCTTTATTTTAATATGAGTGGTGCCAACTTCACGCTCCAAAAAAAGTAAAACGTAATAACTTATTTAATATAAACAATAGCATAATAGTATCATGGGTACTAATTAGTACTATTTGGGTACTAAAATTTAGTAAAAAAAATTCTTAAAAAACCATAACTTTGGTGCTAGCGTGAAGTTGGCACCAATAATATTTAATTTGCAATAACTTATTTATCATAAACATTTTGAAAACAAAATTATGGGTACCTAAAGGTACCAATTGGGTACTAAATTTTCGTATAATTTTTATTTGAAAATTTTAACCTTGTGGTGCTAGCGTGAAGTTGGCACCAAAATAATTAAACAATGAATAACTCCTACGCAGAGTAAAAAACAAAAGTTGTTTTGTGGGTACTAATTGGTACAAATTGGGTACTAAATCGTAGTATCAATTAAAAAATTAGTACCCTATAGCTTGGTGCCAACTTCACGTACCTTATTTATTATTATTATTATTATTATTATTATTATTATTATTATTAAATAATGAAATTTAACATTTCTTAAAACAGCGTTTTAGTTAAAACCGTGATTGTGGTACGAGCCTATATGTATAGTAATTGTATTTTTCTTGCATTACAAAATTTCTATTTACATATTTTGTACATATACTCGTATATTTATAAACTCAAATTTTATTGAATAATCTTCGGTTTTCTAAAAATAAATTTTGTTATACATGCCATATTTCTAATACCTTATATTTACAGCTTGCATATTTTAGTTCAACAAATAGGCACAAATTATAAGCTTTGATTTGCTGTAAAAATAAATTTTAAATAAAATATTTTTTATACCAACTTCACACTTCCATTAAAACAACTGTCAATATTTCTGATATCAATCAGTATAACAAATTCATTTGTTTGGCACAAATTAGCACGAATTAGGCACAAATTATTTCAGTAATAAAAAATTCAAGTTTCAATATTTTTTATGCTAGCGTGAAGTTGGCATAAAAATTTTTAAACGGTAATAAGTCATAGACCAGTTGTAATTAATTATTTAAACCATGGGCACAAATTGCCACAAATTAAGCACAAATTATTTAAATAATAAAAGTTTTTATTTTTTATTTTTATTATGCTGGCGTGAAGTAAGCATAAAATTTTTGTAAGTCTCTTATTTCGTAACACTGTTATATTTCGAAAATAATTTTGTGGGCACAAATTGGCACAAATTATTTATACTAGTGCCATAATTTGTGCCTAACTTCGTTATGCCAACTTCACGCACCCGTGGTTCTAGCTGTCACGCAAAGAAAAAGTAAAGTGTTACAATTTGTGCTATATAAACAATAACGAAATAAATTTTATATTTATGAGAGGTACCTAAATAGTACTAAATCCCTATATAAAAATTAATTTGAAAAACGTTTTATTTTAATATGCGTGGTGCTAACTTCACGCCCAGAAAAAGTAAAGTGTTATAACTTTTGCAATATAAACAATAACAAAATTATTTATACATTTTTGAGAGGTACCTAAATAGTACTAAATACCTATATAAAAAATAATTTGAAAAACGTTTTATTTTAATATGCGTGGTGCTAACTTCACGCCCAGAAAAAGTAAAGTGTTATAACTTTTGCAATATAAACAATAACAAAATTATTTATACATTTTTGAGAGGTACCTAAATAGTACTAAATCCCTATATAAAAAATAATTTGAAAAACGTTTTATTTTAATATGCGTGGTGCTAACTTCACAACCAGAAAAAGTAAAGTGTTATAACTTTTGCAATATAAACAATATCAAAATTATTTATACATTTTTGAGAGGTACCTAAATAGTACTAAATCCCTATATAAAAATTAATTTGAAAAACGTTTATTTTAATATGCGTGGTGCTATCTTCACGCCCAGAAAAAGTAAAGTGTTATAACTTTTGCAATATTAACAATAACAAAATTATTTATACATTTTTGAGAGGTACCTAAATAGTACTAAGTCCCTATATAAAAATTAATTTGAAAAACGTTTTATTTTAATATGCGTGGTGCTAACTTCACGCTCAGAAAAAGTAAAGTGTTATAACTTTTGCAATATAAACAATAACAAAATTATATATACATTTTTGAGAGGTACCTAAATAGTACTAAATCCTTATATAAAAATAAAATTTGAAAACGCTTTATTTTAATATGAGTGGTGCCAACTTCACGCTCCAAAAAAAGTAAAACGTAATAACTTATTTAATATAAACAATAGCATAATACTATCATGAGTACTAATTAGTACTATTTGGGTACTAAAATTTAGTAAAAAAAAAATTCTTAAAAAATCATAACTTTGGTGCTAGCGTGAAGTTGGCACCAATAATATTTAATTTGCAATAACTTATTTATCATAAACATTTTGAAAGCAAAATGATGGGTACCTAAAGGTACCAATTGGGTACTAAATTTTCGTATAATTTTTATATGAAAATTTCAGCCTTGTGGTGCTAGCGTGAAGTTGGCACCAAAATAATTAAACAATGAATAACTCCTGCGCAGAGTAAAAAACAAAAGTTGTTTTGTGGGTACTAATTGGTACAAATTGGGTACTTAATCGTAGTATCAATTAAAAAATTAGTACCCTATACCTTGGTGCCAACTTCACGCACCTGTAGATGCACCATTCTCTAATGGTCTCAATGAAAGATTAAACCAGACCTTAGTGAATAAAATAAGATGCATTATAAACGAAAATGACAAAAAGGTTGCATGGACAACTACTGCGAAAAAAGCCGTGGAAAAATACTTGTTAGAAGGTAGAAACATAAATATCCTGCCACATGAATTAAAAACAAAATGCACAACCGAAGATTTAGAAAGAGACAGGAAAATAGCACTTGAGAATACAATAAAATCTCATAATGACAACAAGAAACAATTCGACCTACACAGGAAACAAATTGAATTAAACGAGGGAGATCTTTTATACATAGAAAATGGAAATCGCCTGAATAGGAAGAAATTAGATGAATTCAGAACTGGGCCATATTCGATATTGAAAAAAATCTCTAACTCAATCTATGAAGTCGACACCGGACACAGGAAAAAGGAATCAAATTACTATCATATAACGAAACTAACCCCAGTGGTAGAAGGAAAAAATAATTGAACAATTGCATGAGCATTGTTTACTTCTCAGGAGGAGAGATGTAAAGAAAACAACGACATTTGTATCCGTGTCATCGTTTTCTAAAATTCGAATCTGCCGCGCTACCAACAGCTGACACCGCACGGGAAGCGCCGGATGACTGATTCCGGATATTAAGGAAGCGTGATTAAAAGTTATTGACCTCACCTGAAGTAGAAACTTTAAATGTTGTTTTCTGTTTTTATTACAGGTAATGTTTTTGTTATTCATTGTAAATATATCATACTGTTTTTATTACAGAAACACAACTGAGTTTTTATTTCCAAATTTATTTCTCAATTTAAAAATTTTGAGCATATAACCATTATATATATATATATATATATATATATATATATATATATATATATATATATATATATATATATATATATATATATATATATATATATCTGGATTGGAAACTTCTTACCCAATTGTATTTAATTTGTTTGGCTTCGGGAATTGTTATTTTGTTATTTAATTGGAGTAATTTTCCATAGCATATTTTAACATACCTATTATCTGTCATAACCAGTATTTTGTACCACCAGCTTAGGATGTTTCGAATAATTAAGAGTTCTAGTTTATTTTGGTTTAGTTCTCTTCTTACAAAATAGTTCGGTGTTGTTTTTTGTAATTGGCATATAGTTTTGAAGAAATTTGTTTGCCCTTTCTCTATTTCACTTTGGTTTATAGCCCATATCTCTGAGGCGTATAGAAGTCATGGTACTACTACCGAGATATATAGTTTAGATATTGTATTCCAATCATGTACCTTTGCTTTTATTGAAGTGTGTTTGATATTCCCAGTTATTTGTCGTGATTTTTTAACAGAGATTTCTGCATGTTGTCTAAACAGTCCTGAGGACATGAGAGTTAGTCCCAAGTATTCATAAGTGTTTGTTTTATATCACTTTCTTGGCATGTAAATTTTGTTCTTAGCGATTTTGGCCATCCAAGATGAAAATGGATTATTTGCGTTTTTTCAGGATTAATTTTTAAACTTTTATCTCTGCAATAGTTCTCCAGTGCTTTTAGCTTTTTTTGAACGTCAATATTAGAATGCGCCAATATGACAATATCATCTGCGTACTGAAGTGTCAGTATTTCAGTTGAGTGGTTTATAAAGATGCCTTCTAAATTTTCTTTTCTAAATTCACGTTCCAGGTCGGAAATATACAGGGCGAAAAGTAGGGGACTGGTGCATTCGCCCTGGAATACATCTTTTGTTATCTCAATAGGATCTGTTAATTTATTATTGCTATTTACTTGGATTTTTGCCTGATTATATATATATTTTGAAGTATTCTAACAAATTTTCCGCTTACTCCAAGCTGGAAAATTTTTCTCCATAATTGATTGTGGAACTGAGTCAAATGCCTTCTGGAAGTCGACGAACAAGGCATGTAGGCCTTCTTTAGTTCTAAGTAATCTTGACTGTATGATTGACGTAAGTGCAAACAAATTGTCTACGCATGCTCTTTTCTTCAGAAAACCTGACTGGGCTTCAGGGAGAATATTGAAGCTTTCTGTCCATATTTGTAATCTGTTATTGATTATGTATGTCAGAGCTTTTGTATTAGTATTAACTAAGGCTATTGCCCGGTAATTATTTGTATTTAAGCGGTCTTTTTTTGTATATCATAGTTATTTTGATTTCTGTAAGGGCTTTTGGTATTTCTTCGCTGGCAATAATAAGGTTTAGAAAGTTTTTAAAGTAGGTAATTCCGCTAGTGGATAAATATTGAAGCTGTTAATTTTTTTAAAAAAACCAAAAGCACATCTAAGATGACATCTAAAAGATAAACAAAAAGTCGTAACTGTTATAGTTTTCGAAATAGCAGAGGTCAATCCCGCAAAAACTAATATTTCACTCTCTTATATCTCAGAAACTATTTAAGTTCGAATCTATGTTGATACAGATTTTTTTACTCATTTTGGCCAGTACTATATGCCCTTAAAGTTTTTACCCAAAGTTTAATAGCATCCTGTATATATATATATATATATATATATATATATATATATATATATATATATATATATATATATACATATATATATATATATATATATATATATATATATATATATATATATATATATATATATATATATATATATATATATATATATATTTAATATTTAAATTCCAATAATACGACTTTATGAATTGCATTGCAAGGTAAAAAGCTTAAAGACGTATATTTTCTTTTACGTTTATCTCATGAATCTATTATATCACCTAAATTTGACGTCACCCGCGGCGGATCGGCGGCGGACCTCCCTCCACACAATTTAGAAAAGGACAACAAATTTTTAGAAAAGGCGAGGTGATATACCATGGCCGAGTCAATCACATGCTCTCCCCTTCAGCACTTCGCCTTGTTGATCCTACAAGTTGTTTGTTATTTAGTCAGCAAACTTTGGTTATGTTATGAATCTTGCTCACTACATAACTACTTATTAATTACTTTTTTACTCAATAGATGGTGCCCAAAAAGTTTAAATTGCATAAGTCCCCATTCCAAAATTAATAGAGCAGAATTTACAAATTTACAGCTATGTGATAATTCTACCATTGTAGCTTCTATGGTCCATAAGACACCCGGTATATATATATATATATATATATATATATATATATATATATATATATATATATATATATATATATATATATATATATATATACAGGCAGTTCCCATACTTCGAGCAAAAACTTTAAGGGCATGTAGTAGTGAACAAAATGAGTAGAAAAGCGTAATAAACATACATTTGATTTTCAACAGTTTCTGGGAAAGATGCCATTTTGAACTAGAATCGAGAAAAATTGACAAAGACAGTCATAGAACAAAATTTAGTCTATTTCAGTAAATAGACTATAAAAATACAATAAAATTTTATATGAAACATTTTTTCAATTTCTACTAGTTAAGAGTTGAAAATTAAATATTGGTCAAAGTTGCCACAACAATTTACTTGATTATTTTTGAAAAACGAAAGCTCATCTAAGATAACTTCTCAAAGGTAAACAAAAAGTCTCATTTAATGGAAGTCGTAACTGTTATAGTTTTTGAGATAGCAAAGGTATACCCCGCAAAACCTCATTATTCACTGCCTTATATCTCGGAAACTATTGAAGATCGGACCTATGTTGATTAAGTTTGTTTAATTATTTTGGTCAGTACTATCTGCCCTTAAAGTTTTTGCTTGAAGTATGGGAACATTTTGTATATATATATATATATATATATATATATATATATATATATATATATATATATATATATATATATATATATATATATATATATATATACAAAATGTTCCCATACTTCAAGCAAAAACTTTAAGGGCAGATAGTACTGACCAAAATAATTAAACAAACTTAATCAACATAGGTCCGATCTTCAATAGTTTCCGAGATATAAGGCAGTGAATAATGAGGTTTTGCGGGGTATACCTTTGCTATCTCAAAAACTATAACAGTTACGACTTCCATTAAATGAGACTTTTTGTTTACCTTTGAGAAGTTATCTTAGATGAGCTTTCGTTTTTCAAAAATAATCAAGTAAATTGTTGTGGCAACTTTGACCAATATTTAATTTTCAACTCTTAACTAGTAGAAATTGAAAAAATGTTTCATATAAAATTTTATTGTATTTTTATAGTCTATTTACTGAAATAGACTAAATTTTGTTCTATGACTGTCTTTGTCAATTTTTCTCGATTCTAGTTCAAAATGGCATCTTTCCCAGAAACTGTTGAAAATCAAATGTATGTTTATTACGCTTTTCTACTCATTTTGTTCACTACTACATGCCCTTAAAGTTTTTGCTCGAAGTATGGGAACTGCCTGTATATATATATATATATATATATATATATATATATATATATATATATATATATATATATATATATATATATATATATACCGGGTGTCTTATGGACCATAGAAGCTACAATGGTAGAATTATCACATAGCTGTAAATTTGTAAATTCTGCTCTATTAATTTTGGAATGGGGACTTATGCAATTTAAACTTTTTGGGCACCATCTATTGAGTAAAAAAGTAATTAATAAGTAGTTATGTAGTGAGCAAGATTCATAACATAACCAAAGTTTGCTGACTAAATAACAAACAACTTGTAGGATCAACAAGGCGAAGTGCTGAAGGGGAGAGCATGTGATTGACTCGGCCATGGTATATCACCTCGCCTTTTCTAAAAATTTGTTGTCCTTTTCTAAATTGTGTGGAGGGAGGTCCGCCGCCGATCCGCCGCGGGTGACGTCAAATTTAGGTGATATAATAGATTCATGAGATAAACGTAAAAGAAAATATACGTCTTTAAGCTTTTTACCTTGCAATGCAATTCATAAAGTCGTATTATTGGAATTTAAATATTAAATATATATATATATATATATATATATATATATATATATATATATATATATATATATATATGTATATATATATATATATATATATTTATATATATATATATATATATATATATATATATATATATATATATATATATATATATATATATATATATACAGGATGCTATTAAACTTTGGGTAAAAACTTTAAGGGCATATAGTACTGGCCAAAATGAGTAAAAAAATCTGTATCAACATAGATTCGAACTTAAATAGTTTCTGAGATATAAGAGAGTGAAATATTAGTTTTTGCGGGATTGACCTCTGCTATTTCGAAAACTATAACAGTTACGACTTTTTGTTTATCTTTTAGATGTCATCTTAGATGTGCTTTTGGTTTTTTTAAAAAAATTAACAGCTTCAATATTTATCCACTAGCGGAATTACCTACTTTAAAAACTTTCTAAACCTTATTATTGCCAGCGAAGAAATACCAAAAGCCCTTACAGAAATCAAAATAACTATGATATACAAAAAAAGACCGCTTAAATACAAATAATTACCGGGCAATAGCCTTAGTTAATACTAATACAAAAGCTCTGACATACATAATCAATAACAGATTACAAATATGGACAGAAAGCTTCAATATTCTCCCTGAAGCCCAGTCAGGTTTTCTGAAGAAAAGAGCATGCGTAGACAATTTGTTTGCACTTACGTCAATCATACAGTCAAGATTACTTAGAACTAAAGAAGGCCTACATGCCTTGTTCGTCGACTTCCAGAAGGCATTTGACTCAGTTCCACAATCAATTATGGAGAAAAATTTTCCAGCTTGGAGTAAGCGGAAAATTTGTTAGAATACTTCAAAATATATATATAATCAGGCAAAAATCCAAGTAAATAGCAATAATAAATTAACAGATCCTATTGAGATAACAAAAGATGTATTCCAGGGCGAATGCACCAGTCCCCTACTTTTCGCCCTGTATATTTCCGACCTGGAACGTGAATTTAGAAAAGAAAATTTAGAAGGCATCTTTATAAACCACTCAACTGAAATACTGACACTTCAGTACGCAGATGATATTGTCATATTGGCGCATTCTAATATTGACGTTCAAAAAAAGCTAAAAGCACTGGAGAACTATTGCAGAGATAAAAGTTTAAAAATTAATCCTGAAAAAACGCAAATAATCCATTTTCATCTTGGATGGCCAAAATCGCTAAGAACAAAATTTACATGCCAAGAAAGTGATATAAAACAAACACTTATGAATACTTGGGACTAACTCTCATGTCCTCAGGACTGTTTAGACAACATGCAGAAATCTCTGTTAAAAAATCACGACAAATAACTGGGAATATCAAACACACTTCAATAAAAGCAAAGGTACATGATTGGAATACAATATCTAAACTATATATCTCGGTAGTAGTACCATGACTTCTATACGCCTCAGAGATATGGGCTATAAACCAAAGTGAAATAGAGAAAGGGCAAACAAATTTCTTCAAAACTATATGCCAATTACAAAAAACAACACCGAACTATTTTGTAAGAAGAGAACTAAACCAAAATAAACTAGAACTCTTAATTATTCGAAACATCCTAAGCTGGTGGTACAAAATACTGGTTATGACAGATAATAGGTATGTTAAAATATGCTATGGAAAATTACTCCAATTAAATAACAAAATAACAATTCCCGAAGCCAAACAAATTAAATACAATTGGGTAAGAAGTTTCCAATCCAGATCATATTGCAGAAGACAAACTTCGCATGGATATGGGAAAACAAAAATGTTCTAACAATAAAAACGGAAACAAAACATATTGAATTCTTACAACCAATATTTATACGACACAGACACCCAAAGAATTATCCACTGAACATATAATCCTTACTTCCAAAAATACATATACAACAACATCTTTACTCTAACCAACATTGCTTTCACACATATATATATATATATATATATATATATATATATATATATATATATATATATATATATATATATATATATATATATATATATATATATAAGTTATAATATAAAATTATTTATATTCCAAAAAAAATATTTATATTATTACTAATTTATAAGTAACAATTGTATGTATTGTCAGATTTCCAAGAAAATGATATATCAGAGTTAATGTTATGCGTTGAAGATTCTGGACTAGACTGCCCATTCTGTGTGTCTCGGTTTCGCAGTAAGACACCTGAGATGGCTGGGTCGACGTCTCTTGTATGATGGTTTATTCCGCGGATGTGGAATATTCCTATGCGGTGTCAGCGAAATTATGGGAAAGCTATGTGCTAACACCTCCCCCCTAAAATTGGGCTTCATCGGGTAGTCGAATGGACTGGCAAGGTGAAGGCCTTAGTTCGATGCCCTGGTTTAGAGCTTGGTTCTCTGGCTTAGAATGATCGAGTTTTACAATTATTAAAAGTAGGACATGCAAAATTATTACAGGGTAGTTGATTGATGCGAAGGTGTCGTTGATTTCGGGTCCGATGTCTTCGAATTTATTGATTGGTATTTGTAGTTCTTGAATTGTGTTCAAGTCGATGGTCAATTTTGGTGCTTGATTTTCATTTAAATTGGTTTTATAGTTGTCTAGTATAGTTGGTTTGCCGAAAGATTTTTGGTTAAAAGTTAAAATTTCATTTTTAAATTTTAGTTTACAATTCTCTTCCTTTATTAAAAATATTCCTTCTAGGTTTTTAATTTTGTCGCTTTCGTTGCAAGATAGTTGGATAGTCTCTGGTTTGGGATATACGGCCAAGAATTGGTTTATTTCTTCCAAAATTTCTTCTTGATTTTAGTTTTGATGTATTGGCAGTTTTCTACGTTGTTCTTCAAGATGATGTTCTTCTCACAGGAATTATCTTCGACTTGGTTCATCTTATTGGGACATTGGTACTTATCTCCGTTGGTACATAAGCCACTTAGAGAAGTTATTTTGCCATCAATTGATTTTAAAAAGTAATTTTTGCATCGTCTTTGTGCATGGTAGGGATAGGTATGATATGGTGTAATTCAAATTCTGTTTCGTAATTAAGGGGAATTTCAATAAAATAAATTATTCTTGTGGGTTCTAATTTGCAATTTACTTTTTAATTTTTCAAATTTTGGTACATTTTCAGGAATAGGTTCAAAGGGTAATTCGTTATTATAATGTTTGTGAATTTTCTTTAATTCTGCCAAAAGATCATGTTTTTAAATTATACTTGGGTGTAAAACGTGTAGGTTGCAAACGTTAAGGAATTTCCAATGTCTAGTAGGGTATGTAATATCATTGTAAGAAGTGTGTTAAACTGGTTGTAAATATCGTGAATAAAAATTTTATTTTTATTAAAGGTTCCACTGACTACAATGTGTAGCAACTGTTCAATTTTATGTTTCAAAATATTTTCATTTTGTTTAATAGTTACTAAGGTGTTGTTGAACTGTTCTGTGAGTTTGAGATTGACTGAATACTGTTGTTTTAGTTGTTTATTTAAATTTTGTTGGTTATTTTCTAAATGTTTTAAAATTTCGTTATAACGTTTCTCGTCTTCGGCATCGAGATTTCCGCTAATTGCTTTTATAATGGTTTCAAGACTATTTATTGCACCTCGTTTTTGTCTTTTTACTAAACTGTCTGAATTTAGTGTTAAATGATTAATTTTGTTGTTGATTGAATTTTGTATGTAATTAATTATTTTGTTGTTATTTATAAATTCGTATGAAATTTCTTTTGTGATACTTTGTTTTAAATTAAAGTATTGAATATTTAAATTGTTAGGGGTTTCCACTATTTTTTTAATTTTTTTATATGTTATTCATGAAAATTTATATCTATTAGAATAAATAAAACATTTTTATTATAACAGGTTTTCTGTAAAAAAATTATTGAAAACAGTATTTTTTGCAACTCGTTTGAACGGCCATTTTTACCGCCCCGGCAGCGCGTAATTGCCCGACTAATGTAGCCAATGCTTAACAGATGGTGTATGATGGTCTGTGCTCTAGAGTCAGTAGTGGCGTCATCTGTCAATTGATGGTGTACTAACACTCTCCTATTACAGTTTTCTTGAACAACGCATAGAGGTGGGGATGGGAGTTTTCACCAAACAATGTTTTATTTCAAACATTCAAACTGTTTGTTTGTGATCTGTGTTACATAAGACAATAAGACTTACAAATTATTTGGAAAGGTAAATTATATCATACAAAAGAAAGTTGTATACTTTGAACCTCAAAATAATAAAAATAACGAAATTTGCTTGATCTAATTAAAAGATTGACAATATCATCACATAAAACAAATAGATCTGTCTGTTTCTCCGTGTTAAATAGGATTACTGAGGATTACTCTAGTAAAAATTATGCCATTTGGCATGGCATGTGTTTGTTCTTTAAGGCTAAACATATGACCAGTATTATTTACTAAAAATTTTAAACTAATTATCATATATTGGTATGATTAAAATGCAAGGGAATTTGTTAGTTTATTCATAGTTTAAACCAGGGGTCTCCAAACTACGGCCCGCGGGCCAAATCCGGCCCGCCAGTGTCATCAACCCGGCCCGCGACAGCTAATGACCAATGTCACCAATCCGGCCCGCGACGGCTTATGGCTTATTGTTGTTATTGTTGCGGTGATAAGTTGGTTAAAAAAAACACAGAATGATAATAACTCGGTTTTATTTACTTGTTAGGTAAAGATTAATGACAAGTATAATATGCAGAAAATTTAACTTAAGCATAATAATTAACAAATAAGTGAAATGAATCCTACTAATATTATAAACTAGTGAACATCCCGCGGTTTCAACCTCGGTAGTTATGTTGGTGTAAAGAGTATCGTATATGTATGTCTATCGATGTTTGGAATGTATCCATCTTGAATCACACATATGATTTTTATTCTGATCCCTCTAATCCCTCAGGAACGGCAAAGCTAAATTAACGCGAATGAAACCGCGGGGTGTTCACTTGTTAAAAATACTAATGAGATGTAATTGTGATTTTTTACTGACAATAGTTTGTAGTTGTGGACCAATTTTACTTGTACCAATTATTAAAAAAGATTTAAGATACTCTTCGGTTAACTTAGATCTGTAAATACTCTTCGTGTACTTCATTTTGAAGAATGTTTTCTCACACAAGTAAGTAGTACCATGAACATGTTCTAAGTTTGCTTTTTTTAATTGTATTCAAAATTTTATTTTGCGGCAAATAATTATTGTTATTTTTACGTATTAATATTATTAAATTATTTATAACTTTTTTCAGATTCATATTTTTATTTATTCTGTCACATGAAAGGGGGTTAAAAAGTGCAGTTACGCGTTACGCATTCCAGAATAAATAATCAATTTAAAGATATTTGACCTTGAACTAAAAAAAAAATATTTTTTTTCTTTACATTTTTAATTTTATTCAAATTTAGCACTGGTTTTGGCCCTCAGAACTTACTGGAGTAATAAGTATGGCCCTAAGGCTAGAAAGTTTGGCGACCCCTGGTTTAAACGAATCGCTCCTGTAAATACTACCAATCATAGATAATTTTATATTAATAATAATAAATTACATGACAAAGAAAAATATTTTTACACACAAAATAGATATTTTTCAAAGGAATAAGTTTCAAGTATACTAGCATACATAATTTATAATTTAGTTTGTTACGAACCTTAGTCAAAAATTCCAAATCCCTCGTCGACTGAACATCTGGGTAATATTAAGGCTTTCTTTCGTGGAATATTTGTATCCTGGTTTTTCCACAAATATTCTTTTACGGCCATTTCAAGTTGTAAATAACTATAGGCAAAGGCATAACTTCTGGTAATCCCTTGAATACGCTGTTGGAGATTTACTAAATACCTTACAAATATTTAATCCACGAAATACAATAATCTATTAAATACGTATACCTTAGAAAATACTTTATCAATATAACATACGGCAAACAATAATAATTGTATTGTATTCACAATTTTAACTAGTTTAGAATATTTTTTAAATATAATATTCTAATTTGAATGTGCTGCCATCT
Organism: Harpalus rubripes; assembly: GCA_963082715.1. NCBI lineage: Eukaryota > Metazoa > Arthropoda > Insecta > Coleoptera > Carabidae > Harpalus > Harpalus rubripes. The sequence goes on along the minus strand of OY720452.1, from coordinate 33,278,616 downwards.
ATTATCACATAGGAAGATATTGAATGTATTTGATGTATGTAGGTAAAATCGAATATTGTAAACTATTCCTATCACACACACATATATTGCCGGATAACATAGAAACTAAAATCGATCCGGACCGTGACATCACTGGCTGGCAGCGTTTCAAGCGTAGTAAATTGTATTCATTCATTTTTAAAAAAATGGAAACATATTTAACCATTTAATTAGTGTTTTTAGAAATGTTTTATGATATATTTTAGTGTAATAGTGTTATTTTTCACTATTTTAATTACGGTGGAAACCCCCGCGTTATGTCCAACAGGTTTAGTCCGTGGGTGAACGTGAACAGGGTGGACCTGGAATATTTGAATTTTTTGTTACTTTCCTGGGTGCTTTAATACTGGACAAATGAATTTTAGCCTGCTTTTTGGCTTTACCATCGGTTTCAATTTCGGCTGTTTTCAAATTTTCGTCAACAGTTTTAATTTTTTCTTTTTTACATTTAGTTTGTCTTGTTTTGTTAACTTTTTGTTTATTATGTACGTAAACTGTTTTTGGCGTTTCGGATAAATCATCGTGAGATTCGTTTAATTTTGAAATAGTTTTTTCTTTGCCTGATTGTAATCGTTCATTAATGATTGTGTTTTTTCTTTGTGTTTTTGTACGTAATCTTGGGTAATTTGATTTTCTATTTCTATGTCTAAAGGAGAATTTGTGTCTAAATGTCCTTTAATTATTTCTAAAGGTTTGACTTTAACTGTGGAATGCGTGGTGTTACTATATGCGAGAATTGCATAGCGTACTTTTACATCAATGGGTTCGCGTTTGAAATTATCTTGAAGGTTATATAATCGAATATGATCGATTAAGGTGAAATGAAACTTCTCTATTAGGCCATTTGAATCGGGATGCTGAGAGCTTGTGAAATGAATTTCTCCCTTGTGTAAATCTAATAGTTCCTTTACTACATTATTTTTTAATTCTAAACCATTGTTGGAGAGGATTTGTCTAAGTGTGCCATGATGTGAGAAATAGTGAATTAATTTATTGCTAATTTCGACAGCGTTATTAGAAATTAGTTTATATGCCTGGGCATATTTCCAAAAGGCGTCTATTATGGTTAGAAATTTTGAATTTTTTAAACTGAGTGTGTCAACATGAAGAGTGTCGAATGGTTTCGAAGGTGTGGGTGTTATATTAAATTATGGTTTCAAGGGGTTACGCTCATATTTGCTAGCTAAACATATTTCACATTGACTAATATAATCGGTAATAGCTTTAATTTGGTTTGGCCAATAGTAAATTTTATTAATTTGATTATGAACTTCGTGAATTCCACGGTGGTTCGTCCTTCCTTCGTGATAATTCTTTATCTTTTTTAAGATATCGTCTTCTCTCTCGACGTCTATCAGTTTCGTATTACATTTTACAAAATTTATCTCTGAATGTTTAAAATTTGTTTGTAAAACATTACTAAAGTTTTCGTATATAGATGTTCGAAATATAGATAGTATTTGACCTTAGCTGCGATATAATCTTTAATAAATTTTATGATGTCTTCTTCAAAATTATTTTTCGAAATTTGTAAATGGATTGTCATTTTGTCAGAGTATAACTTAATAATTCTTGGTTGGGATGGAGAGTGTGGAACTTCTGATATAATGATTTGGTTTTTTCCAACATTGACAGGAGGACAGGAGAATCGGATATAGGAATGCCTACTATCGGGTTCTCGGAATTGGAGTGTACTGTATCAAAAGAGTCTGAGTCGGGTGAGTAATCTGGTTCTGCTATCATTGAATCTGTGTTTTCCTTATTTTCTAGCTGCTTATTGAAATTTTTCATATAGCCGAAAAATGGCTGATAATTAGAATCGACAGTATTTACATTTAATTCTACTCGAGAGAGGGCGTCAGCATTTTTGTTTAAGGATCCCTTTTTATAAATAATAGTGTAATCATACTCCTCTAATTTTAATCTCCAACGAATTAATTTCGAATTTGGTTCTTTAAGTGAAACAAGCCATACAAAAGATTTATGATCGGTAATAATGGTTAAATTTTCTGCCAAGAATATAAGTTCTAAAATATTGGGTAGCCCATACGATCGCCAATAACTTTTTTTCAGTTGTCGAGTAATTTTGCTCGGAATTGTTGAGAGTACGGCTAGCATATGCTACAGGGAGATCTGAGCCAATAGTGCCTTGGGAGAGCACAGCGCCTAGCGTAAAGTTGCTGGCATCAGTTGTCAAGTTGAATGGCTTTGTAAAGTCAGGATACTGTAGGATGGGTTCATTGGTCAAGAGGTCTTTACACGCGTTGAAACAATTTACGTAATTTGAATCCTTTACATTTATTTTTTCACCTTTCTTTAATCTTTTAGTGAGTGGTTTTGTAATATTTGCAAAATCTTTTATGAATTTACGATAATATCCGAGGAGTCCGAGAAAACCTTTGATTTCAGTTGTGTTTTTGGGTATTCGGTAATTTTTAATAACAACAATTTTGCCAGGGTTCGGTTTGACTCCGTCTGGTGTTACGACGTGTTCTAAGAATGCAACGTCTTTTCTACAAAATTCCGACTTGTCTAACTTTATTTTCAAGTTGGCCTTTTTAAGTCTTTCGAATACGGCTCTTAAGCTATCAACATGCTCTTGCAAGCTAGTACTGAATATTATGACATCGTCTAAGTAGACGACACATATTTTATTTACTAGGCCGCGAAGGACATCGTCCATTACGCGTTGGAACGTAGCGGGCGCGTTCTTTAACCCAAACCGCATTCTAAAGAATTCAAATCAGGGACCCGAACCGTAACGAAACCGTAACCGAAAACCGCACCGATATTTGACTTTTTATGAAACCGTAACCGAAAACCGAAACCTATATTTTATTTCTTCAAATATGGAAACCGAAAACCGGTACGAAAAATAAATTCGTTTTGTAACCGAAAACATAACCGAACCGAAATAATCTCGGTACTAAAACCGTAAATTTAAAAAAGGCATTTTTTATTAACTCACATCTTTTTTGTCGAAATACTTTGTATACCTTTGAATTTATAAAAAAGTAGTTTCTTATTTTAAAAAAATCAGGCATTTTACTTCATTTTTCAATTATTTCTTGCAATTATAATAAAAAATTACTCATTTGTTGACATTTTTCATTCAATCACCCATTTAGTTTACGTATTACTATTGGAATAGAATTATTATTATAGCTTAAAATTAAAATATTAATAATTTACGAAACGTATTTAATTTTTGTTGCAAAAATAGATATGTATAAATATAGTAGGCCTCTCAGTTGTCTGGAGATAACTTGTTGATTTTAAGGATACATAGTACCTAATGTCAGTATATTGATTTCACAGTAATAGTTTTGATAATACATATTCTGTACCTTAATAAACCTGTTATATGTTCCTGTCTATTTATATTTCTACCATTATACACCGAGCATTCTATACATCGTAATCTTGCATACATAACATTGGCGACGAGGATATTTTTTTTTACTTATTTTTTCAAGATGGAAAAGTCGACGGAGCTGCTTCTAGTTGATTTACTAAACAAACAGCAAAATCAAATGGAAAAATTATCTACCTTATTAGAAAATGCAAATAATCGTCTTGACATTTTAGAAAGAAACCAAACTGAAGAACGCGTGCCTGATTATCGAATTATGGACACTCTTCATAGAAGAATTTCTGAATTTAATTATGATGCGGATGCGGAAGAATATATTGATATATGGTTTTCAAGACACAAGCCTTATTTTGATGAAGAAGCCAAAAATGTTCCAGATGATGCTAAAGCTCGTCTACTTGTGTCAAAGCTTTCAAATATATGTCACAAACAATTTATACAGAACATTTTACCTAAGAAACCGACTGAACTAGATTTTGATAGTACTGTTGAACGACTCAAACTATTATTCGGTAAGAAAAAGAGCTTATTTCGATCACGTTATGATTGTTTACAGCTAGTCAAGGATCCTCTACATGACTACAAACAGCATGCTACTGTTGTCAATTCTTTATGCGAAGATTTCGATTTAACTTCTTTAAATACAAATTGCTTGAAAACGTTAATTTATTTAATTTCTTTAAAATCAAAAGAAGATGAAGTAATTAGAGCACGTATATTAAGATTATTGGACAACAAAGCAGATTCAACTCTAGATAACATCGTGACCGAAATTGAAACATGTAAGGATCTCCTAGAAAATACGGAAATTATTGGTAAACCTGTCAATGTCAAAAATACTAATAATATTTATAAAATCAAAAAACAAAGCTCTAGTTTAGGTAAATTAAAAAATAATGATAATAGGTCATCCACAAAGAAGTGCACGTACTGCGGAAATGCCTCCTATCATAACAGAGACATTTGCCCATCCCGGAATCAGACGTGTAATTTCTGTCAGAAAAAGGGACATTTTGCTACTGCTTGCCTAAAGAGGCAACGATACAGTGAAAAGAAAAAAATCTCCGTCTACGTAGTCGAAGATGAATTTAAGGCGCCAAGATATATTACATTGTTAGTGAAAGGACGTCGACTACGTTTGCAACTAGATACAGGTGCGCAGCTAACACTCATTACACCAGATTTATAGAGAAGTCTCGGCAACCCCGTTCTTCACAAAAATGATATTCCGTGGGCTGTTGACGCAAATGGAGATGACATTCACATTTATGGATGGTTCGACGCGGAAGCTTCCTACCAAGAAGAACACGCAAATGGACGTTTCTTCGTCTGCGATAAATTAAAAGTCGTAGGACTAGATTGGTTGGAACGTTTCCCTACATTTAAAAAGTTCCTAGATTCTGTCTGCTGTCACCTAATTAACACTGTCTCCTCCACAGCGAACCGAATAGAATCGCAAGACTTCGCAGATCTTCGAAATCGGCTCTCTGACATATTCAGCACTTCGCTCGGTTGTTGCACGAAAGCGAAGGCGTCGCTTCAGCTCTTAGAAGATGCTCGTCCTGTCTTCCGTCCAAAGAGACCGCTACCCTACGCTTCCTTGGACATAGTTGGAAAGGAGTTGGATCGCTTAGAAGGTATTGGAATTATAGAAAAAGTAGACTGCTTTCGTTGGGCAGCCCCTATTGTCGTTATTCGCAAGAAGAATGGGAAACTTCGAGTTTGCGCTGACTTTAGCACAGGACTAAATGCAGTACTGAAAGATCATTGTTATCATCTGCCGACGCCCAACGACATCTTTTCTACATTGAATGGAAGTAATTTCTTTACAACTGTAGATTTGTCGGAAGCCTACCTTCAAGTCGAGTTGGATGAACACTCCAAAGAATTGATCGTTATAAACACGCACCGTGGTTTATACCGATACAACAGACTACCGTTCGGCATTAAGACAGCACCAAGTATTTTTCAACAAATTATGGACCAAATGATAGCAGGATTCTAGGGGTGTGTGCTTACCTCGATGACATCGTCATAACAGGTAAAACTATTGATGAACATAATATGCACCTAAAGTTTTGCTTTACAAAGAATAAAAGATTTCGGCTTTCATCTAAATTATGACAAATGTACTTTTGCACAAAAAATATTAAGTACTTAGGTCACTTAATATCAAAGGAAGGACGAAAACCTGATCCAGCGAAAACTGCAGCAATCTTGAAAATGCCTCCTCCTACAGACATCAATCGTCTACGTTCGTTCCTCGGAGCTATAAATTATTATAGTTCCTTCGTCAAAGATCTACATAATTTCCGTGCTCCCTTAGACAATCTTCTCAAGAAAGATGAAAAATTCAACTGGACCAGTGAATGTCAATCAGCATTTGACAAGCTCAAACAAATACTTGTTTCTCCACTTTTGCTTGCGCACTATGATCCAGCTTTAGAATTAATAGTTGCTGCCGACGCTTCACAGTACGGAGTTGGCGCTGTCCTTCTACAAAAGTACCCTGATGGATCTCAGAAGGCTGTTGAACATTCATCTGCAAGTTTAAAGCCAGCAGAACGTAATTATTCTCAGATCGAAAAGGAAGGATTAGCCATCATTTTCGCCTTGAAAAAGTTTTATAAATATGTCATGGGTCGCAAATTTATCTTGTTGACTGATCATAAACCTCTTCTACATATTTTTAGCAATAACAAGAATATTTCCATCACAACAGCTAACCGTCTACAACGTTGGAGCACCTTTCTTCTTGGATTTGATTTCAAAATCGAATATCGCTCTGCAAATAACTTTGGATGCGCTGATGTTCTTTCTCGACTTCTTTCTACAAAAATTAGACCCGATGATGAATACGTTATCGCTAAAATCTCTGCAGACTTTGAAATGATGAAATCTGAAGATTGCTGTAAGTCACTTGTTCAACTTCCTTTAACATCTAAACAAATAGTAGACCACATGCAATCAGATAATTCATTATCACATGCTGTTCTTTGTTTTACTTCTGGTAAATGGCCAAAGAAGACAGATGATCCGATATTCCGTGCTCTTTTATCTCGCCGACATGATCTTTCCATGAATAATGGATTATTATTATTCCAATATAGAGTAGTTATACCACAAGCATTAACTAAACTTGTACTTAAACAACTACACGACGGACATTTAGGAATTGTTCGTACTAAACAATTAGCACGCACACTCGTATATTGGCCAGGAATAGATGAAGACATCGAAAATTATATAAAAGCTTGTTTTCGTTGTGCCTCTTCATGGAAAAAGCCGGTGAAGACAAAACTTTGCTCTTGGCCTCTCACTACAAGATGTTTTGAACGAGTACACGCTGATTTTGCAGGACCATTGGATGGCGTATATTATTTAATTCTTATTGACGCTTACTCCAAATGGCCCGAAATAGTAGAGCTTCGAAAAATTACCACAAACGTAACTATCACCGCTCTGAAAAATATTTTCATTCAATTTGGAATACCAGAAACACTCGTAACTGATAATGGAACACAGTTTACCAGTACTGCCTTCAAATTGTTCTGCAATGAAAATGGTATTACACATGTATTTTCACCACCTTACCACCCTCAGTCAAATGGGCAAGTATAAAGATTTGTGGATACATTTAAGAGGACTCTCTTAAAATTAAAGGGGACAGGGACATCAGTTGACAATCTACAAAAATTCTTACTGTATTACAGAATTACGCCGACAACTTCTGTACCCAAAGAAGTTTCCCCAGCCGAAGCCTTCTTAAGACGACCTCTTCGAACTAGTTTAGATCTACTACGCCCACAGCCACCGAATACTTTGCTCACAAATGAAGAAATGGAGCATACCTTCAACCGGCACCATGGAGCAAAAGACAAACAGTTCGATATAGGTGACTCTGTTTATGCTCTCTCCTATCGCAATCCAGCAAAACCATGTTGGGAACCAGCGAATATTCATCGCAAGATAGGAAACGTCATTTATGAAGTGGTATTCACGCATGGCAATGTAATTACCCGTCGTCATGCCAACCAGTTGATGTCAAGGATAGAGTCATCTCCTTCAAAGCCAGCTGCTTTTTGACACCTTCATGAACTCGTATGATTTTTTACCTGTATGTTCTAGCAATATTCAACAAGACAACAGATCATCGGCAACAATAATGGAAACTACACCGTCAAACAGCACCTCTCCACTTCAGAATAGTCCAGCAGTATCGTCTTCCACTACAAAAGAAATAATTCCAATACGCTCTACAAGAATATCAAGATCTTCAACAAAATTTAATATAAACCCAAAATGTAAAAGATATTAATCTAAAAAAAAGGAGGTGTTAGATATGTATAAATATAGTAGGCCTCTCAGTTGTCTGGAGACAACTTGTTGATTTTAAGGATATATAGTAATGTCAGTATATTGATTTCACAATAGTAGTTTTGATAATACATATTCTGTACCTTAATAAACCTGTTATCTGTTCCTGTCTATTTATATTTCTACCATTATACACCGAGCATTCTACATCGTAATCTTGCATACATAACAGAATTAAAATATTGTAATTTGAATTTGTGTTTATTTTGAAATGTTATTTCTTCTTTTATAAAGTCAAATTTTGTTTTAAGTAATTTTATTCTTGGTAGACCTAGTAATTGATGTGTTTTTTAATAAATAAATCAACACTTTGCCTTCAGTACATCTTTATTTTTCGACTACTACAGCCCGACTGAATTCAAACTCGCAAAAACCTTTTAATTACCAAATATACTATAATTACAATAATTGAAACATGATGTCGTTAGCAGTATAATAAATACAAAATATAAAACAAGAATAAATATCAATATAAACAATAGGTGGCAGCAGTAGTACTTTAGACAAATAATATTATACATATTAATTTCTCCCCTTTTACAAAAAAGTTAACAAATAAAAATACATTACATATATCCCTATTTACATGAACAATACTCAAATACATTTCAAGAAAAAACAATTAATATTATGTAATGATTACATAGATTTTCCCACAAGAAAAACAAATGGAATTAGTGGAAATATGGGTACGTAAGACGTTCAGGTGGACGTCGCTGTCGCTGAGGGCGGCAGCGGCTGTCATTACCACTTTCTGGAGATTTTTGATAGGTATCTAACTTTTGTGGAATGGGTAAAGTTAGGAAGGAGTCCCTTGGTTGTCTTTTTCGCAATTGACTCTGGTGAACTGTTCTAATATTACCATTTAAATTGATTAAATATATCATACGACTTATTCTTTTAACAATGATACTAGGTAACCATTTTAAATAACATTTGAAATGATTTCTGTACATAACTTACTCCCCTTTTTGAAATGAAATTTCATTTACCTTTTTTAATGATTTATTTACTTTTTGCCTAGGAGTTTTCAAATTAAAATGAACCTTTTTCTTGATATTTATCTTATCTAATAATGTTTTTGGTTTAAATTTGAAAATTAAATCTGATGGTGGTACATTTGTTGTACTCGTTGGTGTATTTCTGTATGTTATCAAAAAATTTTCAATTTTACTTTGAATTGGTAAGGAATTAAATTTACTATCAATTAAATATTTCTTAAATGAATTTTTCACCGTCTGAACACTTCGTTCAGCTGCCCCGTTGCATTGTGGCATGTAGGGTGGAGAATGCATTAAATTTATTCCATTTACTTTACAAAATTCTTTAAATTTTAAGGAATTAAATGGAGGACCATTATCTTTTACACAAGTTGTTGGTAAGCCATAAATACAAAAATTATTTCTGAGTTGTTCTATTAAGCTATTTGTGTCTGTTTTCTTAAGTAAATGTATATCTAACCATTTACTGTAGGTATCAGTAATTACTAAAAATGTTTTATTGCTAAAGTAAAAAAAAGATCTAAATGAACTCTTTCGTAAGGATATTCGCTGGGTCTCCAATGTGAGTGTGGTAATTTGATATTGCGGTTTTGACTGTTGGCAAGGATGACAACTATTTACAAAATTTTCTATGTCTTTATCAATATTTCGCCACCAAACATACGATCTGGCTAATATTTTCATTCGTACAATTCCTATATGCCCGTCGTGTAACAAATTAAGGACCTTTAGCTGTAAGTTTTTAGGAATTATTAGTCTTTGACCAATATATAAACAATTTTCTTCTACCATTAAACTATTTTTTATTTTTAAATAATATTTTATTATATGGTCTTTTACATCTGCCTTTTGCCAATTTGTTCTTACGTGTTTTAAATTTTTTGACAAAATTGGATCGTTTGCAGTTTCTACAGCGACTTGAGCTGTCTCTAGCGGTAACTCCCCCGTTAAATTAAATGAATTTATGGTACAATAATTTATTTCGGTGTCACAATCTAGCGGTAAACGTGAAAGTGCATCGACATGGGTCATCTATGACGCCTTTTTGTAATGAATTTCATATGTATACATACTTAGGAAAACGCTCCATCTTTGCAACCTTGCAACGGCAACTGCTGGAGTGTTTTTATTTGGGTTAAATATTTCACGTAAGGGTTGATGGTCGGAGTAAATAATAAATTTTTGCCCATATAAATAATTATGAAATTTCTTTACACCAAAAACGATTGCAAGTGCTTCACGATGTAATTGAGAATAATTTTTCTCCGCGGGAGACAAAGTGCTAGATGCAAACATTACCGGTTTTTCAACCCCATCTACCATATGTGACAAGATAGCAGCTACACCGTATGGACTAGCATCACATGATAAAATTATAGGTTTATTTGGATCATATAATTCTAAAACCTTATGATTTAAAATTAAACTTTTGCTTAGCTCAAAAGTTTTTTGACATTCGTCGGACCAGACAAACTTCTTACCATTTTTTAATAAATCGTACAAAGCCCGAAGTTCAATAGATAAATTTGGAATAAAACGTCTATAATAATTTAATAATCCTATATAAGACTTTAATTCAGTGATATTTTTTGGACAAGGAGCATTTACAAGGGCTTCCACTTTTGAAGGCAAAGGTTCAAGACCATTTTTACTTAGTCTGTGTCCCAAATAATCTACTGATTCAACGAAAAACACACATTTATTAATATTAATTTTTACTCTATATTTGTTTAATGTAGATAGTACTTTATGCAAATTTTCCTCACATTCGGTTTTATTACTACCCCCAATAATTACGTCATCTAAATAACAACAAACTTTATTTATTCCGTTTAAAATTTGGTCCATAACACCCTGAAACAAGAAAGGTGCACTGTTAATCCCGTAAGTTAATCTAGTAAACCTAAACAACCCTTTATGTGTATTAATGGTTAAATATTTCTGTGATTCTTCCATAATCTCTAATTGCTGATAAGCCCCTTTTAAATCTAACTTGCAAAAATAAGAACAATTTGACAAACTGGCAAAAATATCCTCTACTTTAGGCAATGGGTAGTAACTATTTTCAACGTATTTATTTATGGTTGCTTTACAATCCACACAAAGTCTAATACTACCGTCCTTTTTTACCACCGTCACTATTGGACTTGCGAATGTACTATATTTTACTGGTTTAATAATTCCAGCTTCACACAAATTATTTAACTCCAGTTCAACTTTCTCACGTAATTTATATGGTACATTGTATGCTTTGTGGAAGACAGGTTTAGTATCTTCCTTCATATTAATATCAACTTTAAAATCAAGAATTGGTTCATTTGAATTGGAAAATGCATTTGGAAACTGTTTACTTAAATTTTCAACTAATTTGTCAACTTTATAGTACGACTCATTGCAAGAATTTTGTTTTTCATTACCTATATCAATGTGGTTAAGAACGAATGAGTTCCTCCAAAAGGGTAAAAGTGCGTCCAACCAAGATCTTCCTAGGAGTGGGGTGAAGGGTGAGTTACTGTGGATGATGATCAGTTCTAATTTCTGCGTTGGTTGATCCTGTGTCCACCTGACCGTCACGTACGCCACACCAGCTACTCGTAATTTATGCCCAGTTACCACCTGTAAAATATGATTACTTCGAGATAAATCTTTAAAAGGGAAATATTTTTGAAAGTCTACGTAACTCATGATGGAGTTGCAGGCCCCGGTGTCGACCTCCATCGCGATCGGTTTCTCTTCTATCTCAACAGTATGCTGCAGTGGCTGCAAGATTTTGTGTATATTGCCAATCATGCCGACTTGGAGGGTTTCTTCTGCTTCGGTTTCCACATGATGAACTCGTCTCTGATAACATGTTCTTGCGAAGTGCCCAGGTTTGTTGCATTTAAAACATCTCTTCTCTTCACGCGCTTGACCATAATGGCTGCTAGGTCGTCTATTTCTTGAGGAAGACCTACGCCGATTTTGGAAATTATTGGAAGGGTTTCCATTTGTTCTCCTTATTTTTCCATCCTTAAATTGGGAATTGGATGGCTGGACTGCGTACTCATAAGAAGGTTTTAAAATTTTAGCTTCTTTGTCTGCCAATTCTAAATTTAAAGCCAACGTGCATGCATTTTCAAATGTTAAATCTTTTTCATTTAATAATCTTGACTGAATTCGCCTATCTAGTAGACCACACACAAACTTGTCTCGCAACGCTTCTTGCAGGAACGTGCCAAACTCACATGGCTGTGCGAGTGCCTTAAGTTCAATTATATATTCTGCGATACTTTCGCCATGTTTTTGCTCCCTTTTATACAATTTAAATCGTTCTGCTATTATATTTCTTTGTGGAGCAAAATGGTTTTTTAATGTCTTTTCCAATTCACAAAATTTCTTTTTACTTGGATCGTCAGGTACGACTAACGATTTTAAAATTTTGTACGTTTCACCTCCCATCATAGTAATAAAAGCGGTACCTTTAACGTTTCTTCAATACTGTTGACGACAAAATACTGTTTCAGCCTTTCCATATACGATTCGAAGTCATCGCCTGGCGTGTAGCTCTCCATGTGCCCAATGACTGTGGTTCTGAATTTTGTCTCGGATTCTGCCATATCTTCTATTTTCCTTTTTTTCCTCGTCGCCAATTGATGTGTATTTAAATAAATAAATCAACACTTTGCCTTCAGTACATCTTTATTTTTCGACTACTACAGCCCGACTGAATTCAAACTCGCAAAAACCTTTTAATTACCAAATATACTATAATTACAATAATTGAAACATGATGTCGTTAGCAGTATAATAAATACAAAATATAAAACAAGAATAAATATCAATATAAACAATAGGTGGCAGCAGTAGTACTTTAGACAAATAATATTATACATATTAGTAATATGTCGAAATCTTTATGAAAGTCGAAAATATAACTTTTTATGTTGTTATTTTTAAATTTAAAAAATGTGAATTCTTTTCCTGATGATTTGCCATTACAAGTATATACAGTGAATAATTCGGGAAATTTCGTGAAGTTTGGTTTAATTCATTTTGGATTAATATAATTTTGGGTAGATCCGGTATCTAATAAAATTTTGAAATTCGCAACTTTAATGAAAGGTAGTTTACTGAAATTATTAGTTAAGGATTCGATTCTCGTTGGAATAATTGGTCTATGTCTAAAAAATGATTTTGCTCGTTTATTTCGTTTTCTTGCTCTATTTCTGAGGGTTCAGGATATTCTACGGGTGTATTATTTTCGATATCTTGGTTAAATAATTGTTCTGTTCGTGGTTAAACACGTCTAAAAAACTGAGAGGTTTGAATACTCATAGGGGTGACTTTTTGTTGCTGTGCGTTGCGTATATTTGCACTGGGGGCAAAGGGTCTATTAAATTGTTGTTGCTGTTGTTGAGGGTATTTATGCATAGGAGGTTGATGTCTCGGAGGATTAAATTGGATTTGATTTTTTGGAGGGGGTGTTTGCGTGTAATTGTTGTGTATGTATTGTAAATCGTTGGTGATGAGGTCAAGTATTTTGTGGGTCAACTTTTGTGGGTTTCTGGCATATAGTTGTTGTCTAAATGGGTCTTTACAATTATTTATAAAGCATTGAGTGAAATATTTAACAGCATTTTCTAAAATTATTTTGCTACTTGCACTACTATATTTACATTCGACTTTACTCTTGTAAATCAAAAATAATTCGTTGAATTTTGTAAAATATTCTAATATGTTATCTCTAGTTTGTTTACAATGGGTAATTTCATACATTAAAATATGTTCTGATCTGGTGTCTGAATAGTTTGCCAAAAGGTGTTCTTTTAATTCCTTCCATGTATTTATGGTAGTAATACCGAGGCTTTGTGCTGCTTTGCCTTTAATTTTGTTTTTGAGAGTAAGTATAACTATTTTTTTTGTGATCTCTGATGGATTTGACTGATTGACTAATGAAATGATGTCGTCTACCGTGGTTACAAAATTTGGGAGAGATTTTATGTCTCCGTCGAAGCATGGTATTAAATCTAATAATTTTACAATATCATTGTTTAAATTAGCAAGTATATTGCTTTGTGCTGGTACTGTCGGTGGTAATGCCATATTGGTATTAATATTTAAATTATTTAGGGTTCGTAAAATTTCCTCCAGGATATAAAAGTTAAAAAATGTACTTACAGTAAAAGTACAATTTCTTTTATCATTAGGGGGATGAATATTGCCTTCGATCGATGTCGGTTCGATGTGGGATGGCGATGGATGGTGGTGTGTTTGGCTCTCGATCGATGTCCGCTCGATGCGTAGAGTGGGTGTAGTTGACTTCTCGGATCCTTGATTTTCGCTCAGGGGTTGCCGCAGAAGGATTCCTCGTGGATTGTTGTGGAGAGTTCAAAATTTTTCACTTTTTACTTGAGTATCGCTGATGATTGCAGGATTGACTCGTAGATTCGAGATTGGCAGAGTTAAACGATAAAAATCGACGGATTTGTGAATTTTGACGAGTTGAACACTTGGTTTTCGATTCACAAAAACTGCGCCAATAATAAATTGAGAACTCGAAATTATATTTTTAAAAACTTTATTTAAAAGCGATAAGATAATATATGGTTACAACATGTATCGTAGTTACACTAGGAATGACTTACTTACTACACAGTACCGTATTTATACTAAGATCGTCTTCGTTTGGAGTCTTTTCTCAAGATTCTCAAGTTAACTTTAAACTGCTGAATTTGTGGGAAAGAAAATGATGCAATACTTATCTACGTTGTGAAATTAGGGAGGCGTCTCAATATAATTTATATATATATATATATATATATATATATATATATATATATATATATATATATATATATATATATATATATATATATATATATTAAAATATTCTGCTTTATCTAATATGACAATTTTATTCCCTTTATCTGCCTTTAAATAAAATACGTCGCGTTGTTTAAGATTATTTATCAGTTATATAAATATATGAACACGTCAGAATTAATATTTTGTCACTGATAGTTTTTTCAATAAAATACAGTTTCGTTTATATGGATTGTTCTTATTCATTGTTCATACACTGTGCAAATCAACAACAACATTAGGCGAAGTTTCTAAAATAGACCTCTCGCGTAGAGCAGAAGGTTTAACGTGTTTTAAATTTTTCTTATATATATATATATATATATATATATATATATATATATATATATATATATATATATGTATATATATAACTGATAAATAATCTTAAACAACGCGACGTATTTTATTTAAAGGCAGATAAAGGGAATAAAATTGTCATATTAGATAAATCAGAATATTTTAATAGAGTAAATAATCAATTAAATAACGGACCTTACACGCAAGTAAACAAAAATCCATTACCTAAAATGCTCAGAGAATATAAAAACACCCTTAAAAACTTCCCAAATTTAATCACTAAAGATATAAATTTTAAACTTAACGTTTCAAACCCAGTAGTTCCAAAAATGTACTGTCTTCCAAAAATTCATAAACCAGGTAATTCAGTAAGACCTATAGTTTCTGGCATAAATTCACCAACTTATTTGCTTTCAAAGTGGTTAGTCAATGAATTTAGTAGTTTTCCAAATCAACCTCAAACATTTTCCGTACAAAATTCATTACAATTTATCGATAAAGTTAAAGACATTACATTAGAGGTGGGCGCGTGAGTAACTTTTTGTTCACGATCACGCACGCTCACGGAACTAAAAATGTAATCACGACCAATCACGCACGGCTTTTTATGTTTGATTCACGATCACTTACGCACACGATTTGATTTTGGCACTCACGCCCGATCACGCCCGGCGGGTCACGTTCGTGTCACGTAATTGTTTCTAAGTACATTTAAGCCTGCTTAACACAGACATAAGTTGTTATCAAATTTGTTATCAAATTGGTAATAAGTTAGGTAACAGATTGGTTTCATTGGAAACGAATGTTTATGTATAAATAGGTTGTTCTATTCCTTCACAAATATCATTATAAATTTGGTAACAAATTTGTTAACAAAATTATGATCGTGTCACGCGGGCTCTAAGATTTGTATATCTTTAGTGAAATCGGAGCAACTGTGTATACAATTTTGGGTACAACAATAACACTATTTTTATGCAAAAAATACTGTTGATGACATATTTGGATATAATAATGATAAAAAAGAATGTAAAGTAAAAGATAGAAATTGACAATTTTTTAAATAAAAAATAGAAGAAAACTTGTACTCACGCCCGATTAAATTTCAATCACGCCTGATCACGCACGATAATTTTTTAGTGCCTCACGCTCACGTCCAATCACAACGCAAAATTTAAATTACACTCACGATCACGCGGGTCACGTCGTGACCCATCGTGACCCGACAAAATCACGGCCCGCGCCCACCTCTACATTACATTAGATAAAAACGAAATAATGGTTTCTTTTGACGTCAGTTCTTTATTTCCAAGTGTACCTATCCCGGAAACTTTAGAATATTTGAAAACATTTTTAGAAAATAACGACTTGGAGGATTCAAAAATTAATGAGTATTTAAAACTTACTGAACTTTGTATGAAGCAAAATTACTTTCAAGTAAATAATAAATATTACCACCAAAATGAAGGTACAGTTATGGGAAATAGTTTATTACCATTTTTAGCCAATTTATTTATGAGTAATTTCGAAATTGAGTTTAAGAAAAACAACAATTATTTTCCTAGAGTTTGGATTAGATATGTAGATGATATTTTTGCCATAGTTAATACCAATAAATGCGATTTGAAAATGTTTCTGGACAGTTTAAATTCAGTTTTCCCAACAATTAAATTTACAATCGAAAAAGAAACCAGTGAACAATTACCTTTTTTGGACGTACTGGTTATTAGAAACAAGAACAAATTAGATTTTGATATCTATAGAAAATCCACGAACATTAATAGATTTATAACGGCTGAGACAAATCATTTTTGGCAACATAAATTAGCTTCATTTAATTTCTTAATAAACAGATTAACTAAATTTCCTTTAAACAAAAAACGATTTAAAACTGAACTAAACTATATTAAAGAAATAGCTAAGTATAACGGCTTCCCGGTTAAAACTATCGATAAATTAGTTCATAAATTTAAAAATCGCCAATCCGTTTCTAATTTTACAACGTTAACGCCATCTAATAATAAAAATAATAATAAATACATAACACTACCGTACGATAAAGCTTCCAAAAGTATAAACAAAATTTTTAAAAATCATAATTCAACCGTAATTTACAAATCAAATAATACCATTAGATCGTTATTAGGTAACCCTAAAGATAAAATAGTTACTAACAAAAAATCCGGTATTTATAAAATTAGTTGTAATGATTGTAATAAAGTTTACATCGGTCATACTAAAAGACAAATTGACACTCGGTTTAAAGAACATTTTTATCATCTAAAAAGCGGTAATCCAGAACAATCTAGCGTAGCTCAACATATGTTCATTAATAATCACAAAGTTAACAATTCTAATATTAAACTTTTAAAACATATTAATAATGATAGATATTTAGATGCATACGAGAGTTTAATAATAAATAAATATAAAAATAATTTGATGAACGCAGATCTCGGTCCCATACCAAACTCAAAACTTCAATTTATTACAAAGTTAAATTTTATTGGACGATTCAATATTTAATGACTCATTATTGGACGAAAATTATCTTAGTTTATAGGTAATCATTCACCTGTGACTCCCATCCTTATATAATCCCAGTTCTCTCCCTTGTTTTTCAGAGTTGTTAGGACCTCTGGCATGGTTGACATGTTGAGTAATCTTGACTACTCTGTTTAACTTTTCACTTGTTGTATTACTGATGATGATAACTTAGTTCTCGAAATACGTATCTAGTTTTTGTTAAAATTAATTTTAAGGTTAAGGGGTAATTATAATAGTTTTAGTTAAATTTAACCTTAGACTCCATCTATTATTAATTTTTAATATCTGATCATTACTTTGAATGTATTCCAGATGAACGATTCCTTCTTCTATTTGTTGCTTGATGTAATGATATTTTACATCTATGTGTTTTAAGCGTTTCGTATTTCCTGGTGTCTGCGCAACCTTTAACGTTGACTGGTTGTCTTCGAAAATATAGATTCTTCCAAGTTCTCTAATTTTCAAATTATTCATAACTGATTTTATCCAGCATCCTTCTGTTATTGCGTTAGTTAATGCCACACATTCTGCTTCACAAGATGATAATGTTACTATAGGCTGCTTTTTCGAAGCCCACAATACTCGATTACCATATACCTTCATTATAAAACTACTTGTAGACTTCCTATCAATGGAATCACTAGCGAAATCAGCATCAACATATCCTTGAATTATTTTACTATCTTTGTTTTTAACATAAATGAGTTTTAAATTAATCGTATCTTGAATATACCTTAATACTCTCTTCAACGCATTAAATAGTTCTTGACTGGCTTTATTTTGGTATCGACTTAATTTTCCAATGGCTGTACACAAATCAGGTCTCGATCCTAACATAGCATACATGAGAAATCCAATTAACTTTCTACATTTATTTTACAGATTCTTATCTGGTGGGGGATTTTCTGGAAGTTCTAAATTTTGTTCTATTAGAGTTAATACAGGATGACAATTTTCCATTCCAAATATTTCTAATATTCTCTTCAAATAGCTTATCTGATCTATTTCAAAAGCATTTTTACTTTGTCTAATATGCAATCCCAAACATTTAGATATTTTTCCAATATCTGTCATTTTAAAATTCTTCTTTAGCCTTCCTTTGAATTTTTCTACATCTCCGTCGCCATATATTCCCGAATCATCTACGTATAAAAGAACATAAATCTTTCTTGTACTTTCTGTCTTTACATATAAACAATAATCCGCCTGTGATCTTTCAAATCGGTCATTGATCATATATGTGTTACATTTTTCATTCCAATAATGAGGAGATTTCTTCAGTCCGTATAAAGATTTTATTAGTTTCATCACATTACCTTCGGATACTTTCATCCCTTTTGGGAGATACATAAATACATCCTCATTTAGATCTCCGTAGAGGAATGCACTCTTGACGTCCATTTGGTAAATAGTATAGGCAAATTGGTTTGCTACTGATAATAGTATTCGCAAGGTTGACAATTTGGCAACTGGCGTATAAATTTCAGAATAATTAAAATCTTCATCTTGTTTGAACCCTCTTGCAACTAATCAGGCTTTGAATGTCTTAGGCTGTCCTTCTTTATCTGTTTTTATTTTGAAAACCCATTTCGTATCTATGATCGTTGCATCTTTAGGTTCTTTTACTATGATCCAAGTTCCATTTTTATTCAACGCATCAAACTCTTTCTTAATTGCTTCTTTCCATTGTGTAGAATTTGGTCCATTCATTGCTATTTCATATGTCAACTCTTCTTCTGGTGAATTACATATCAAAGTAGTGTCACCTATTTCTGGAAATCTTCTGGGTGTCTGCAAAGTTTCTCTATACCTTAAATTATATCGTGGTGCAGGTATAGTTGACTCATTTTGTTCGTGTGTAGCCATCTCATTCTGTTCTTCCTCAGATACAGTTTTTATTCCTGTTATGTCTAGATTTTCTATATCTTCATGAGTTTGATCTTCTTTTATATTCTCTTCTTGAATTTCTGTCATATTTAAATCATCAGTTTCTTGATATTCAAAATTTTCTTCAGTAATTTCATCTTCTGTTTTATTTTTGTTCTTCTTTGTCTTAAAAATTACATTTCTTGATATTTCGACTTTTCTTTCTTCTTTAAAATATATTCTGAAGCCTTTTGTGTGCTCTTCGTATCCTACAAATATACCCTTTTTGCTTTTGGCGTCCCATTTCTTTCTTTGTTGTTTGGGAATTAAAACGAATGTTTCAGAGCCAAAAATCTGGAAATAGCATTACTTTTACTTACTTTAAAAGGTAGTGTATGTTGTTTCCCTAAAATACATCCATCGCAGAAGAAATTTTTGTTATTCTTGAATTCAATTTTCAGATTTTTCAAAGTTTCTCGAACTTGAAATACATTTTGGTGCACTAATATTTCATGCCAAACATTCAGATCTTGAACTTTCTGATTATAATTACCTAAGAATGCTTTATGTTCTTCATGTTCTACGTATTCGCTATCAATCGTCAATTCCATTTTATATAACCGATTATCTTTCTTTCCTATTGCGAAAACTTCACCATTCTTCATTAATCTGCATTCATCTTGTCCTAGTTTAAATTCATAACCTTTTTCTGTTACTGAAGTAATTGAAAATAAGTTGCATTTTAAATCTGGAACGTGTAAGACGCTTTTCATTGTACTTTCTCTCCATTTGTTTCCATCAAATGACAACTTTGATTTCACCTTTTCCTATTCTTAAAATTATGGTACCATCTCCAACTTCTACATTGACAGGTTCGGGCAATATTTGATAATTTTCCATCCATTGTTTATTTGACGACATGTGTTCTGTTGCTCCTGAATCGGCGTACCAGTAAGTTTGTTTCAATTCAGCTCCATTTAATAGTGCTACAATTGTGTATACTGTACTACGATGCTTCTTGTTATTTTTAATTGAACTTTGATTATTTGATCCTCCATTATAATAGCAGTCATTAGCTCTGTGTCCTGTACGATGACATTCAAAGCATCTTCCTTCATCAAAATCTTCTTTATATTTACAATTATTTGCTATGTGACCATATTTCTTGCAAATGTTACATGTAGTTGACTTTCCAGTTTTATTAATATTCTTCTTAATTAGTTTTGTATATTTATTTTTATTTGTATTTCTATTAACGAATGCTTTCTCATTTGTATTTTCATTTTCCTTTAATCTTCCTTTTTCAATCAGTCTACTTATTAATTCATTTAACTTTCGATTACTACTAGGTGTTGAGTCACAAGCACTTAAAAAGTATTTATATTTATCCGGCAAACCTGTCAGAATTCTTGTCATTATCATGCTGTAAGATATTCGTTCTCCAAATTGTGCTAATTTTCCTTTAATCTCTTCAAGTCCTGATATATATTGCGCCATACCTTGATGATCATACTTGTAGTTAAAAATTTTTTGCTGTAGCATATTCACACTTATCTCTGACTTTTGTTCATAAACTGAACACAGTTTTTCCCATATTTCATAAGAATTACTACAATCAAAATATGCGTCATATGTCCTTCATCATTTTAGTTACAATCAAATCTTGAGCTTTAATATCTCTTGACTCATAATTTTTAAGTTCATTTTCATAATTTTCTTTCTTCTTTTCTTTTTCATCATATTCTAAAGGTTTTCTTGTACATCCAGTGACTATATCATACACACCTCTATTCTTTAAAGAGATAACTATAGAAAATTTCCATAAATTCCAATTTTCTTTGCCGGTCAGTCTGATTAGTTTTTGGTTTCCTTCCATTTCAATCTTAGTCTGTTCTTCAATCTTGTAGCAGTAAATACATCAATTCAAATTTTCTGAAGTATTTTCTGTTCGCTAATTCTTTCTCTATTGTTCTGGGCCCCATAACCTGTTGATTTGCACAGTGTATGAACAATGAATAAGAACAATCCATATAAACGAAACTGTATTTTATTGAAAAAACTATCAGTGACAAAATATTAATTCTGACGTGTTCATAAATTTTTTCAACTCGCCTACTACTATATTTCAATTGAGGAAGTTTATTTTAATTGCTCTTTCTAACAGTTGTTAACCGTGGAAATGACCTAAATATAAAATCTGATTATGTTTGTCGTAAAATGCGATCAGAATCTTTGGCCTTAAATGATAGACACCAAGACGATATATTTGATATAATTTTGATGCGGCGAGATCAAAATAATGATTCGTATATACAAAGTATATCGGAGCCATTGAATGTCCAGATTTATAGTACCGAACAATTAGAAATAATTAAACTTTGTTCTAAAAACAATATTCTTCCAATAATTCACCTGGATGCAACTGAATCAGTTGTAAGACCTCCAACTAATTTAAAAAGTTTAGTATGGCTAATACAATACCTCCCGCCATTTACAGCCCGAGTAACAAAAAATATGAAGTTAATCCTTATTTTTAAATTAGCGAATTTTACTCTAATTTGAGTTAGAGTGGAGGATCCACACACACACATACACACAGATATCATCGTGAACATGTTCAAATTGGATTCTAGCGACCTTAAAACGTGGTCATTTACCAAAATCTCAATATGCGTTTTTTAGCACGATCCCTACGCCTCCCTTACCAAGAGAAGCGGGAGGTAAAAACGTATTTTATTATGTAGGTATGGTACAAATTGACAGAAATGAAAGAATATGCCCTGTTCTTGAAATGATAAGCGGCCAGCATGATGCAACATCAATAGGGATATAGCTATCAAAATTCAAGGATTTTTATATTTAAAAAAATTATAAATGGCCACCATTTCAGTTAGCTGTTACTGACATTAGCTTCGCAATTATTAATATGATAACAATTTATTGGAACCACTTTCCCAACTTAAAATTTTATATACAATACTGTTATGATTGCTTGACAAAAGAAAATTTTTCCTCGTTTAATCATGTAATTCCCGTTGTTTTGTACTGCGCTCATTTTATGAAAGTTGTATGCAATGATGTAAATAAATTAACAAAAAGTATTGCTCTCAAGAAATTTTTAAAGGAAATTTTAGCTTCCGCTTTTGATATTCAATCACTTCACTTATGTATTGGTTTCGATTATTCTGTTTTATTCTTCTAAGGGCCGGTATTTCCATCTCCAGATAATGTTCAGGAATGGTTCAGGATAACTATCCGTCAGATAAATGATAAAATATCGCATCAAAATAAAAGCATAAATAAAGTAAATTATATTGAATGTCATTTTTTGATGCGTTATTGTTCATTTATTCGACAGATAAGTTATCCAGCACTTTATCCGAAGATGGAAATACCGGCCCTAAGTCCGAAAAAAACAGAATCTGTTGAAAAATATTTGAAAGAACTGATTTTTTTGTGCACGTATGATATTTCAACGTTGGAAAATCAAGAATCTGATAATGAAATAGATTCAGATATGTTTTATAATCTGGCTGACGATATATCAACGTATAAAAGTAGTCCTTTTTATACTAAATTTGAATAGAAATGTGTGATGATAATGTACCTGACAATGAATTTTACTGCCCTGAAATTTTGCAATTCTTTAAAAAAAATATAGTCCATATTCTCCTCTATGGACGTCAATAATGAGCAAAAATACTTGCTTCAGACAAAGTAATGCACCGGTGGAAAATTGGTTTGGAAGTGTTAAAACATATTAAAGTGTACCAGGTTTCGTCGTTTGGTAAGAAAGAGAGTTTTATCTTTACATAAAGAATTGGCTTGAAATATCGATAAAAAGCAATGTGCTAGTAACAAAAAGCAAATGATAAAAGATTTAGTCTTGACCTAAGAAGAAAGTTGTAGGAAAAAGAAAAAAACCTTATATATACAGGGTGTAAATGAAATAAGTGCATTAAATTTAACCAGTAATATAACTCGTCGAGAGCAATAATATTTCATATAACTTTTTCTCGAAATCGCATATTTTTTTAGCATTTTTACAACCCCATAAATTGACGAGTCGTTCCAAGTATTTTTCTAATAATTAAATGCAGTAGCAATAGCTCTGAAAAATTTTGTTTTAGCATTTGACAGTTCTGTCAGTTGTTGCAATTAAATTTTGACATTAGTAATAAACTTGTTTATAAGGTAAAATTCTGTCAAAATGCTTACCTTTACAAATAGCGAGTACACAGACATTGTAATTACTTACCTATGGTTTATTTATTTATTCGTATCTTTACTACATTTTAATTTGTGGTTGATATAAAGACAGTGCTATAGAGTTGCCAACGCATTTAGACTGAGCGTTTCCAAATCATACTGTTCCTAATATTCGCACATTTGTTAATCTTGTACATCTATATCACAATACGCAGTGTCACATATGACAATTTTTTAAAAAGCAATAGTTGTATCCATACCGTGTGCAAAAAGTTCAATATTCAATTTTGGGAATGGCTCATAATGTTCATTGTTGATACTGAATTTACTTGGGAAGGTGCACTTATTATGCACAATACACATCTCGACAGACGAAAATGCTGTAAAAATTTTCATTAAGAAATGTTTGGGCGGGAACAATAAATGGACGACTAATTATTGGTACTCATGTACCTCGTTTAAAAGGACAAAAGTTTGTACTTACATTTTTTGAATAACGTATTTAAACTATTATGATTTGTCGACAATAAATCATCTCATAACCTAATAACTATGCTTTTGCTTTGCTCTTCCTCTTTCCTCCTTGTCTTCCACCATTCACAGGTGATTAAGATCCTGGTTTAATACACAACTTTATAATTTTGTTATCCAAAATTTAAATATTTTTATTTTAAATATTGTACTATTACGAATTAATTAATAATAAATGTTATTTCCGTTGATTCGTTTATTAATTACTGTGACTGCAAGTGCGACCGACAACCGACAATTTTTGAGCTGTTTGTATCCCACTTGAATACGGCAGCAGCCATTTGTTCTCCATGGGCGGTAATATAATAATAATAATAATAATAATAATAATAATAATAATAATAATAATAATAATAATAATAATAATAATAATAATAATAATAATAATAATAATAATAATAATAATAATAATAATAATAATAATAATAATAATAATAATAATAACAATAACAATAACAATAATAATAATAATAATAATAATAATAATAATAATAATAATATATATATATATATATATATATATATATATATATATATATATATATATATATCTTTCTATCCCTTTAACATACCTAGTGATTTTTCCTGTATGATCACCTTGAAGTCGTATTAATAAATAACTTCAACAATTTACAGCGTTGATGTGCACAGCATCCATATAAAATTATGTTTGAAGTAGTAGTCCTTTTATTTTTAAAATTTATTACACATGTATTGTTAACTAATTAAAAATTTTCTTTAATAACAAAATTATATGAACCGGATATTAATGTACTATTCTGATATATTTCTGCCCATTCGTCACTTAAAAGCTTAAAAACGGCCTCAAAAACATTGCATCTGTAATAAGAACGGTTGGATTTTTTTTTTTTTAGAGCCCTTAGGTAAAACTATTCCGTGAAATTTATTGCTAGTTACCGATATTTTCATTATTGTTGGTGCAATAATTATACTAGCATTGGAAGTACCCTATTCATTAAAAATATCTTTTTCCGGGCTAAATAAACGTATCTTAATTGATGTTATTGCGTCGGGAGTCAAAACAGTACATGGTGTTCCACTAGTCTTATTGAGTATAGAAGGAGATCGAAGAGAAATATTCACATCTGAAACATTTTTTGAAATTGGCGAATAAATGTAAAATGACAAATTTTTAGAAGACACTTAAGGAATCATTCGGTGTAGAATATGCAAAAGGGATCTCATTATTTCTTACTAAAGATGGTGATTTTTCGTTACCAATATCATAAAATTTATTCACACTCTCATTGAATTTATTTACATTTACATTTAAAGTTTCATTAGAAGCATTTAATGTGATGCATTCTCTCCCATCCCACATCATATAAAGTTTGCATCGGTTTTTTTCATTACTTTTAATTAACAGTTCTGCACAAAGTTTATCCAGGATTAAAGTTCTATTTTTAGCTTTTAGGGAATTCATGTCGGAAAAAGTTAAATTATCTTATTAAATAGAACATTAATTCTATTTGGATGATCATGAAATGATTTTTCTACTATGCTATTTTCATAAAAAATTTCACGAATTGATCTCGTGTTACGTTTTAACGACATGCAGAAATAATTACTGGATCCGAAACGCTTAGGTTTTGAAAGTATTCAAATTCCTTATCTCCAGCAATGGATCTAAAATAATGTGCCAAGAGTGTTATTCTGTTGTTTCCAGACATTTGAAAAAAAATTGCAGAAAATGTATAACAATAACTGATTTGCTTTAAAATATCCTAAAATTATTCTAAAACTGCAAAGTGCCCAGTATAGTACGTTAACAACTTAAATTTACAAAAAAAAATCACTACAATTAAACTAAAAAGTCAACAACCTGATCAATGAATCGATAAAACAAAAAGTAAAATGTATTTGAAAAAAGGGAACCCAAGTGTGACGTGGAAGATCAAGGAAAAGGGAAGATTTTTTATAAAAAAACCAAAAAAATTCTTAATCACACTGTTCTTTAATAAATAAGTGACCGGTTTCGGCTACTGAGTAGCCATCCTCAGACAACCGGAGAACAATGCTGCAAGAGAGACAAAATATAACGTTTTAATACAAGTTAAAATACATTTTCAGGCGATATTACTTACAATCTACAGGAAACACATTACTGCGGAGTAGTGAAATAATAAAAATTTGAACATTAATAATATAAAAATGAAATGATGAAAAGGAAAAAATTTTTTAGCATGTGCTTAAGTCAAAATGTCTACTGAACTAAAGGAAAGGACCTGCAACAATTTGAAACAATCCTTAATCCTGTGGTGACCAGTGTGGAAGGTGTGCGTTACAGCAATATGTCCAGAAGGGTTGAATGTTTCAAATTGGTTTGGTCGTTGAGGCATTCTGATGCGGGGTTTTTTATGCACTTTTTTATTTCCAGTGTTTCAAGGAAGTCTAGTGTCTTCCCGTGTCTACAATTATGTAGAATTTTAAAATTGTTGTTTGCATCAAAATTGTGGCCACTGTCAACAATATGATTTGCGAAACTTGAATTCCCGCTCTTGTAGACGATGGCGCGCTGATGTTCTTTGAACCTTGTGGAGAATTTCCGACCCGTTTGACCTACATAGCACGCATTACAAGTTCCGCATTCTAATTTGTAAACTCCAGAATTATCTGTTGGAGTGCGATTGTCAATTTTTTTGAAAACTAATATTTTTAGCGAAGCTAATGGCCTATCTTCCCTTTTCCTTAAAATGTATTTAATGCAAGAAAGACAGCTAAGATGAAACCTGATAAACAAACGATAAAAGATCAATTGCGCAATGAAAATATCGTAAACAATAAAAGACGATTTACATCAAATCTCATCAAGAAGCGATAAAACAAAAATAAATTGATTAACGCAGAAACAGAAGCACCGCTAAGATCAAATCAAAGTGAAAGAAAATAAACTGCGTAATTGAAATAACAAAAACACAAAGAACTAAATATACAAAGCTAATATCAATAACCTGATAGTGATCAAAGAAGCGATAAAGAAGAAATACAATATGCGCAATGAATTTAACGTAAATACTAAAAGATCGCTGAAGAACGAAAAAACATAATTTACAAAAATCGCTGATATCAATAACATGATCAAAGAAGCGATAAAACAAAAAGTAAAATGCAATTAACCTAAAAAAAATACAGCTAAGATTAAACTTGATGAACAAACGTTAAAAGATCCCAATAGAATTAGCGCAAAAACAAAAGCATAAACACGTTAAACAAGAATAAATAAGTTGCGCAATGAAGTAAATACTAAAAGGTCACATATCAAACCTGATTAAGAAGCAACAACACAAAAATAAATTGATTAATATAATTAACTCAGAAACAGAAGCAGCGCCAAGATCAAACCTGATCAAAGTGAAAGAAAATAAACTACGTAATTGAATTAACAAAAACACAAAGAACTAAATATACAAAGAATCGCCAAGATTAATAACCTGATCAAAGAAGAAATACAATATGTGCAATGAAATTAACGTAAATACTAAAAGATCGCTGATACAAAACGAAAAAAAAATATAAATACACAAAAAATCGCTGAAGTCAATAACCTGTTCAAAGAAGCAATAATACAAAAAGTAAAATGTAATTAACGCAAAAAATACAGCTAAGAACAAACGATAAAAGATGTCAATAGAATTGACGCAAAAACAAAAGCATAATCACGTTAAACCAGAAAAATAAGGTGCACAATGAAATTACAGTAAATACTAAAAGATCGCTTGTACCAAACCTGATCAAGAAGCGGCAAAAGAAATTGATTAATAAAATTAACGCAGAAACAAAAGCACCGCTAAGATCAAACCTGATCAGTGAAAGAAAATAAACTGCGTAATTGAATTAACAAAAACACAAAGAACTAAATATACAAAGAATCGCTAAGATCAATAACCTGATCAAAGCAGCGACAAAAAAGAAAAACAATATGCGCAATGAAACTAGCGCATATACAAGATCGTGAAGATCAAACTTGATCAGAAAGCGATGAAAGAAAACAAGAAAATTCAATCTCAACTAACAATAAACGTAATTCCAGATTATATTCTAGATAAGTACCCAAATACTAATAAACAATATACAGCTTCGAGAACCAGAGCTAGAATGAGATTCATCGCATTCGCAACGCATGACAATATACCTATAATAGGTATATTCGCATGACGCAGTCACAGTCACACCGTAGCAACAGAGTCCGGAGTGGGGATTATTACACGCAGTAAGATATGTATATTAGCGAACCTACAAATATTGACTTCAAAATTATATGGATAAACTGTACAAAAAACATACAACTAAATATATATATATATATATATATATATATATATATATATATATATATATATATATATATATATTTGATAAGAATTTTAAACAATTAATTAAATAATTAATATATATTCCAATTTATTTGTGAGGGTACGGGAATACACATCGTGTCGTTAAGGAAATTTACAAGTTATGTACCGGCCGAACTTTGTACATGATGAAATTGCGTACCTACTCTGGGAGTACAGATTATATTTGCTATTATGTAATAATTATCAAGGTTTAACAATATACCTATATAGGTATATTCGCATGACGCAGTCACAGTCACACCGTAGCAACAGAGTCCGGAGTGGGGATTATTACACGCAGTAAGATATGTATATTAGCGAACCTACAAATATTGACTTCAAAATTATATGGATAAACTGTACAAAAAACATACAACTAAATATATATATATATATATATATATATATATATATATATATATATATATATATATATATATATATATTTGATAAGAATTTTAAACAATTAATTAAATAATTAATATATATTCCAATTTATTTGTGAGGGTACGGGAATACACATCGTGTCGTTAAGGAAATTTACAAGTTATGTACCGGCCGAACTTTGTACATGATGAAATTGCGTACCTACTCTGGGAGTACAGATTATATTTGCTATTATGTAATAATTATCAAGGTTTAACTTTAGATAACAATAAACGCATTAAAACTTAAATTCTCGGTATTCTATGAGGATGGCTTTATGTTATTGCTTGTATTAGTACAACTTTTATTTGATTAGTTATTTAAAATGTGATGTATAATTATAAGTTTCTAGCTAGTTTGAACAAATAAATTCATTTCCACACCCTATAAGGGTGGTTTTGTCTTATTTCTTACGTAGTACTGAGCATATGTACTAATTTTTGAGTTGGTACATTTTATATTTGATTAGTTATATAAAATGTAATGTATAATTATAGGATTTTCACTACTTTCAACAATTAAATTTTCTCATCCCCCTATAGGAATCGCATTATGTGATTGCGTATGTACTACTGAACATATTTAAATAATGATCTAAATTATGTTTATTGTAATTTTAAGTTGTATGATATCAATACTTCTTTCCGTTGCTGGCATTGCTGGGTTTGCGCACGATTTACTGTAACGGTGCTCTTATGATTACTCTTTGCTGCACTCTTTTGACCGTTGGCGTTGCTTTTTCACATGGGTTTCTTCGTACGAAAAGTTTTGACAGCGTACTTTTTCTTTCAAATACACCTTTTAGACATTTCATTATTCCGAAGCGGTTTTTGCGTCTCTAATGTATTTAATATGATGATCTGTAACAATTATTCCCACATTTTAAAACAGTCGTACAAATTAATGCATCGTAAAAATAAACTTTTATAAAAAAGAAAGATTTAAACTGATTGTTGAATTAAAATGTTTGTTGATAATATAATTACAAATTTTTCAAACAAAAATTTAAATGAATAGACAACACAAAACTTTCTTTTTAGTATTAGTTTAATTTTATGTTTGTTCAATTTATATGATTGTTGATATTTTCTAAACAAACGTAAAATTTCAAGTATCGTAGAAATGAAGTAACTTTATAGGAATGAATTAAATTGATCCTTTATTTTCATGACACATGAATTAAAACGATTGTTTATTCCTGTGATACTTGAATTAAATTGATTGTTTAATTTTACGATACATGATTTAAAATGATTGTTGAAAATTTTAAAACTATCAATTTAATTAGCGCCGTTGTGTCTATTTCTAGAAGTATTTGCAATTCGGCTATTCTTTCACAGATGGCTCCACCGATCACCTGCGTAATATATAAAAAACTTTTATCAAATAATTGTGTTCAAATTTTCGAAATTATTATTTGATTACATATTCATTCTGTTTGATATTACACACGTATACTCTTATACTCATCTTCATGATCTGGCGCCACTAATAAATTACAACTATCTTAAAAATTACGTAGGTGATCTGTGAAAGAATGGCCGAATTGCAAATAGTTCATGAAATAGACACTACGGCGCTAAATAAATTAACTGTTTTAAAATTATCAACAGTCATTTTAATTCATATATCGTAGAATTAAACAAACAATTTAATTCAAGTATCACAGAAATAAACAATCGTTTTAATTCATGTGTCATGAAAATAAAAGGTCAATTTAAGTCATTCATATAAATGTTACTTCATTTCTATGATACTTGAATTTTTACGTTTGTTTAGAAAATATCAACAATCATATAAATTGAACAAACATAAAATTAAACTAATATTAAAAAGAAAGTTTTGTGTTGACCGTTGATTTAAAATGTTTGTTTGAAAATTTTGTAATTATAGTATTAACAAACATTTTAATTCAACAATCAGTTTAAATACTTCTTTTAAATTTTTGTGTATTTTTATGATACATGAAAATATATAATTGTTTTAAAAATATCAACAAGCAATGAATTTGAAGTATCTCAGAAATAGACTAAAATTATAAAGAAATATTTAAACAGATTGTTGAATTTAAAAGTTTGTTGATAATATAATTACAAATTTTTCAAAAAAACATTTTAAATCAACGGTCAACACAAAACTTTCTTTTTAATATTAGTTTAATTTTATGTTTGTTCAATTTATATGATTGTTGATATTTTCTAAACAAACGTAAAAATTCAAATATTGTAGAAATGAAGTAACATTTATAGGAATGAATTAAATTGACCCTTTATTTTCATGAAACATGAACTAAAACGATTGTTTATTTCTGTGATACTGGAATTAAATTGTTTGTTTAATTCTATAATAATGATTTAATATGACTGTTCATAATTTTGAAACAATCAATTTAAAAGACAATGTCATAAAAATAAACTCTTATTAAAATGAAAGATATAAATTGATTGTTGTATTAAAATGTTTGTTGATAATATAATTACAAAATTTTCTAACAAACATTTGAAATCATCAGTCAATACAAAACTATCTTTTCAATAATTTTTTCACTCTATAGTATTAGTTGAATTTATATGATTGTTCATGTATTCCAAACAATTGTAAAAATTCAAGTATCGTAGAAATGAAGAAACATTTATAGGAATGAATTTAATTGATCCTTTACTTTCACGACACATGAATTAAAACGATTGTTTATTTGTATGATACTTGAATTAAATTGTTTGTTCAATTCTACAATACATGAATTAAAATGACTGTTGATAATTGTAAAAGTCAATTTAATTAGCGCCGTCGTGACTATTTCAAGAACTATTTGCAATTTGGTCATTCTTCCTCAGATGGCTCCACATATTGTAGCTTTGTACAGATCTCTGTAATTTTAAATTATTAGTGAGTGACACTTGTCATATCAAATGAAATAATTTGTTTAGCAAATAATAGTTTTGAAAAATTATAATCTTCGCTTAATATATATTAAGTACTAGGCAATGGATGTTAATTCTGTAAATTGTCGATTAGTAATTTATACTAGTGTAAACAAGAGCTTTCTTTATAAAACTCATTTTACAGATTATAGAAATTCGATTCCATTCTCTACGAAATATAGTGATAAAGAAGTGGCCGTTTTTAGATAAAAAATCAAAAAAGTTGAATTACGTCGGAAGTGGTTGTCCATGAGTAAAATATTTTTATGGTTTCATACACATACCGAGTGTCTACTTTTTTGTGGACCATAGAAAATACAATGGTAAAATTTTCATATTGCTGTAAATTCTGCCCTATTAATAGAACAAATGTGTAAATACAAAAAATGTTCAGAATTAAAAACTACATCTAAAAATCCAAAATTATTGTTTGCATGCGTTTCGTTTGCGAAAGAGAGGCAAAATAAAAGTACCTAATCATTTTTAGCTATTTGCAGAGTGTCATGAGCACTATGATGAATGCTTGAGTTTGGCAGATGACATCTGTCATAAAGTTTTCATAATTATTAAATTCATTAAATTATGTATCAGTAAGCTAAGCAAGGATATATTTACCATCGCAGAAAAAACCAATGGAACAATATTAACAATTAAATATTAATTAATAAACTTTTATTTGTCATAGTCATATAATATGACTCTTTGAATTGCATATTTTGTCAGGCATGATGATTGTATCAGGATCTCTGCTGAATTGCCTGTAAGCTTCTAATAATTTGTGGCGAATTCTTTGTTTTACAGAATTAACATCCATTGCCTAGAGCTTAATATATATTAAGCGAAGATAATAATTTTTCAAAACTGTTATTTGCTAAAAGTTTTATTTTATTTGATATGACAAGTGTCACTCACTAATAACTTAAAATTGCAAAGATCTGTACAAATCTACAATATGTGGAACCATCTGAGGAAGAATGACCAAATTGTAAATAGTTCTTGAAATAGTTATAATTATAAATATAAATTTTAATTCATGTTTCGTAGAATTAAACAAACAATTTAATTCAAGTATCATACAAATAAACAATCGTTTTAATTCATGTGTCATGAAAATAAAGGGTCAATTTAATTTAATGTTACTTCATTTCTACGATACATGGATTTTTATGTTTGTTTAGAATATATGAACAATCATATAAATTGAACAAACATAAAATGAACTAAAATTAAAAAGAAAGTATTGTGTTGTCTGCTGATTTAAAATGTATGTTTAAAAAATTTGTAATTATACATATTAACAACAAACATTTTAATTCAACAATCAGTTTAAATCTTTCTTTTTAATGAGAGTTTATTTTTACTTTACATTAATTTGTGCGACTGTATTAAAATGTGGGAATAAATGTTAAAACGGCATTCCATACTGTACGATGATTGACTTTGCCTTTGCATCTCGTTCAAGATTTTCCTTTTTACTTTTACAATCATATCTTTTACACCCTTTTCGTCTAATATACACTCTACACGAAATTTCCAATGTGAGAAATTTGTACCTGTTAGTTGTGGTAGATTTTGATGAGTCATGTTGATTTAGTTTTTGTTACACTTTTCTTTTTCAACCTTTTAAAACTTTTACACTCAATTTTATTTTTCACACTCGTGGTAAAAGCACTCCTGGGCTCATAACCTGCTGAAATAAACTGTATATTGCTTTATTTTTGGTTCAATTACAAGTTGAGAAAGAAGATTAAACACATACTGTTACTTTTTGGCGGAAAAGCACCATTACATAGTTTTATTAGGTAAAAACATTATCAACATCTTTCTTACAAGTGTCGCGATCTTACAGGCTCTTTTTGAACTTCAACATTTTATGTATTTAATACAAATGACATACAGAAAGTTTCGAGCAAAACTATCCTATATTTAGAATAAAATTATAACAAAAATATACTACGTATATGTCAATTGACACTGACATCTTTCAACCAGAGTTTTCTTAATATAGTAGCTGTTTCTAGCATACCTAGCTAATTTATGAAATTATTTTTTTAAATTATTTTATAACTCTATATCTATTTAATTTGAAGTATAAAATGCAGTCAAATCATATAGAGAATACAATGTTCATTAATATTTATAATAACATTAAATGTGAAAAAATGATATTTAACATCGTTTTTTCAAGAAAAACTGTTAAAATCTTTAAATGAGGGTACTTGCGGTTGACCAATTATAACTAAAATCTAATCAGCTCTTCTCATGGATGCAACGAAGAGGAATATGAAAGAATTATAATTTTAGGAATTGTAGTATTAGAGTTATCGTGTGTGTGTGTGTGTGTGTGTGTGTGTGTGTGTGTGTGTGTGTGTGTGTGTGTGTGTGTGTGTGTGTGTGTGTGTGTGTGTGTGTGTGTGTGTGTGTGTGTGTTTTTTTATTAAATCTTTATTTCAGCATGCTCCATTTACAAAATATTACATGCTTTAAATGTACTGATTTTACATGTTTGTGCTATTACTAAATGACATAATTTATAATACATTTTTAAAAATTATTTACATAACATTATTATTATTGAAATTAGAATATTGAAATTAATCAACTAAACTATCGAAATTTATACTACTAACAAAAGTCATTAAAAAGTTCAAGTAATTTTCAACAAGATCAGTATTTGAGCAGGGCCAACTTCCACCTCTTCTTAAAATTGAGTTTTTCAAATGTTCACGTTCACGTCTTAACAACACGCACTCGAAAAGTAAATGATTTACTGATTGATTGCTATTACCGCACTTACACTCTTCATTGTCTATTATTTTAAACTTGTATAAATAGCTTCTTATTTTTCCATGTCCACTTAAAATTGTAGTTAATTTTGGTGAATATGGTAACTTCACTTTAAGTCTTTTATTTATATAGGGGAAAAACATTTTAGTAGTAGTACCTTTGACACTTTGGGTCCATTCACGCTGCCACATATTTTCACTCTCAACTTTTTCTTCTTTAGCCACTAATCTTTTCATTGCCAGACTGTCTGCTGTATTGCTTCCACTACTTCTTGTATATTCTTTTACTCTTTCAAATATTCTTAAAATTTCTTCTAATTTAATTAAAATTGGAGCATTGCCTGATAGTACACAAGACGCTTCGTAAGAAATAGTCCTGTATCCCTTTTAAATTTTAATATTCATTAGTCGATGCACTCTCTTAATTTTTCTTTTATTTGATTCTTTTTGAAGGGCAGATTTCCAAACCGGTAAGCCATAAGATAAAATTGGTATAATGGCTCCTTTATAAATGATGTTAAGAGCTTCTTGTCGGAGACCCCATGAAACTTTTGCAGACTTTGATAAAATATGTATTAGTTTAAAGCATTTGTCTGTTGCATAATTGATATGTTCGTCAAAGCAGAATTTGTTGTTAATAATTCTTCCTAAATATTTTATTTTATTCGTTTGCTGCAGTACTTTATAGTTGAGAAAGATATTTACTTTCTCTTTAAACAAAGATCTTTTCCTTGTCACCAGCAATACCTGAGATTTATTTTCATTAAATTGAATTTTATTGTTTATTGCCCAGTTCATAATCTTTCCCATTTCAAAATTTACCATATTTTCTACCTCCAGTATAGATTTTCCTTTAGTAAGTAGTATGAAGTCGTCTGCAAAAGCAATCGCTATTGAGTTTTTTGAAAAATTTAAGTTTAATAATGAGTCGTATTGTATGTTCCAGAACCCTGGGCCACTGCACGAACCTTGAGGGCAGCCTCTATTAACTGGTTTTATAATTTTTATTCCATTAACGTCTATATCTGTTGACCTATCACTGAAGTAATTTTGTGCTAAACAGTATAAATTTTTAGGGCAATTGAAATCTTTTAATGCTTTCATTATAGCTGGCCACCATGCTGCGTTGAATGCTCCTTTAACATCCAAACTAACTAATAAAACAATTTTCTTTTCCAAAAGACTTTCGTCAACAAAATTCTTCATTTTCATTAAGGCATCGGTAGTTCCTCTATGCTGAATAAATCCAAATTGGTTTTTGTTTAGAAAGTTATTTGAGTTCAAGTATATCATAATTCTGTTTATCAGTAATTTTTCTAAAACCTTTCCTCCAGTATTTATTAGACTAATAGGACGAAATTTTCCTACTTCGTCTGAATTTTCTCTTCCAGGTTTAATAATTGGTATAATCGTTGCAGATTTCCACTCCTACGGGATGAACCCTCTTTGTAAACATTGGTTGTATATTTCAGTAAAGAACAGTCTAAATTTATTGAAAATATTTAACAGAATATCGCTTGAGATACCATCCTTCCCTGGAGCTTTCTTTGGATTCATTTTGATTAAAATTTCTTCGATCTCATCTTCTATAATTTGTTGATCGTTTGTTGAGTTTGGTGGAGTTTTAATATTTTCTCTGACTGCCTTATGGTATTCATTATCATCATACTCACTATCTTCAGGAATAAACTCTTGCAACATTCTATTAAGCGTACTTGCCGTGTCTGTTGTATATTCCCCGCATTCTTCTTTAATCGTTGAAAGAGTCAAAGTTTGCTTAGTCTTACCAGTGGCCATTTTATATACGATATTCCAGGGATTACTTTTGCTGGATATATTGCAGTATTCTTTCCATGATTTAAATTTCTCTTCTTCTATTTTCTTAATATACTTAGCTTTTTCTTGTAGATAAATTAATCTTCTTTCTTCTCTGAGAAAATCGTTATTTCTTGTTCTCTGGTAGCGTCTTCTTAATGCGTTAATTCTTTTCCTCATTATAGTTAATTCATCTGACCACCATGCAACTGTTCTTCCTTTCTTTTCAACAGTGCCTACCTTTGATTTTTTGAAAGATTTGCAACAAGCTGATTTTATGGCTTTACTATATTTTTCTAGAAAAAGTACGAAATTTGTATCTTCTTTCACTTTATTTGCTAGAATTTGACCTAATTCTGCAACTTCTCTATCTTCCTGGGAAATATTTGCTATCTTCAGAAATTCTTCATTTATATTAATACCAAAATCTTCCAAATTTTCTGGCTTCACTACAAATTTTAGTCGACTTCGATTAATCCATACCCTTTCTTGATTTTTAACCTTTAATTCATAAAACAAATATCGGTGATCTGAATAGCTTTCTTCTTCCATTAATTTCCAATTTATTAAAACACTTGTTAAATGATGACTGACTAACGTTAGATCTATATTACTCGTACCCCTTCCGTTATCAAATGTGAATAGATCACTATCTTCGTTCATTAGATAAATTTCTTCTGTTGTTAAAAAATCACTTAGATCCCGACCTCTTGTGTTTGTAAGTCTGTCGTGCCAAACTGTTGATCTTGAATTGCTATCAACTGCTATAAGATATGCTTTATTGTTTGCGAACTCTTTAGCGCTTGCCAAATGTTGCTGGCTAACAAGGATGTCTTGATGATAGTCAAAATAAGCGGAAATAAAGTATATTTGCAAATTTTTGTATGTTACCTCTATAACTACCATATCCTCATTAGAGAC
>OY720452.1:33228805-33236305 GCA_963082715.1 Harpalus rubripes | reverse complement strand
AAGGTACACGTTGTTCGTGCCGTATTGGATACAGGATCGCAGAAATCCTAACTCACAAGTCGTTGTGTCCGTAGTTTGAATCTGTCTGTGGAAGCGTGTCAGACAAAGATTATGTCATTTGGTGATACCCACGTAAAACCACTAGTGATGTTGTACATCCCAAAATTAAACCCTGTCATAGGAAAATACCAGTGCTCGATTTGAGTTGCATTGTAATCGACAATATTACAGGTAAACTCCTAGATTATCCAATATCTCGGGATATTTTTACTCAATTTGGGAATATCCAATTTTCGGATCCCGAATGCTATAAGTCCCAACGAATAGATATGCTGTTAAGAGGTAATATTTGGGGTCAGGTCATTCGTAACGGTATTAAGAAAGGAGTCGATGGCACACTTTCCGCAATCAAACAATCTTTGGTTGGGTGGTTATGGGAGAATACGAGGGTCGTTTGATAAGTCCGGTAAAAAAGCTATAAATTCTTTTGTTTTTTTAATTCACCCTTATTTCTCAACATAGTCTCCTTCAAGGGCTACACACTTGGTCCAGCGAGATTATAGTTTTTTCATCCCGTCACAAAAGTACGATTTCTCAAGGTCTGGAAAATATACATCCACGGCATCGATGACTTCTAGATGAGAATTTCTTCCCACCGAGCCATGTTTTCAAATTGGGGAACAAAAATAAGTCGCACGGAATCAAATCTGGTGAGTAAGGTTGCGGAACCAATTCGTAGCCCAATTCGTAGATTTTTGCCATTGCGATTGCGGAAATGTGAGCTGCCGCGTTGTCCTGATGAAAAAGAACATTTTTCTTCGCCAATCGTGGCCGTTTATTTTTTAGCTCGGTGTTGAAACGGTCCAATAATGTTGCATAGTACGCTCCTGTGATGATTTTACCCTTTTCCAAATAATCGATGAGGATAATTCCTGGAACATTTCAAAAGACTGTGGCAATAACCTTTCCAGCCGACAAAACAGTCTTCGCCTCCTTTGGCGCACTTTCACCAGGCAGTATCCATTGCTTCGACTGTCTCTTTGTCTCGGGTGTATAGTGGTGGATCCAGGTTTCGTCCACGGTCACGAATCGACGCAAAAATTCTTGCGGGCTCCGATTAAACATCGCAAGACATTGCGCTGACATGTTTTTTCGATTGAGTTTTTGGCCGGGAGTCAATAATCGCGGCATCCATCCCGCACACACCTTCTTGACCTCCAACTTTTCATGCGTATGTTATGCACTCGTCCAGTAGAGATGCCTACGGCCTCAGCAATCTCATGCACTTTTAATCGGCGGTCTTCCATAACCATATGATGGATTTTTTACCATATCTGATGTGGTGACTTCAATTGGGCGTCCAGTGCGCGTTTCATCTTGAGTTGAGGTACGGCCACGTTTAAATTCATTTATCTAAAAATAAACAGTTTTCAACGAAGGAGCTGAGTCCCCATGAACTTCGTGTAACTCAGTTTTGATCTGCGCGGCTGTCCACTGTTTTATCAGTGCTCTAAACTCATTTTTATCCATTTTTTAGAAACTGTTGAGTTACTCACTTCAAACGACTACCAAAATTGAGCTAAGCGTTGCTTAAGGAAAAAACTACCTATCTAGAGGTTTGAAAAGTGACACTTCTAGGTTATGTACTACAAAGTTCATTGTGGCGCCATCTCATGGAAATTTACCAGACTTATCAAACGACCCTCGTATACCACCAAGCAAGCAAGCAATGCTGTGTAGTCATATCATGTATACACACAAGACGATACACACAAACACTTGTCTAAATTTTAAGAATTGGAAAATGTTCCAACTCCATCTGTTGTCGCTAAACCCGAGGATAAAATTGTAGAGGACAACTTTGTCAATGCAACACGCCTTTTAAGCAATACCTACCAGTACTAGGCAATTTATACAAAAAGGCGTTGTCCTTTTGTCACGCACAACTGGCTCGCTTGAATCAAAACCCAGAATTACTCAAGGCTTATGATGCAATATTCGAAAAATATTTGCAAAGGGGTTACGTCACGAGATTTGATGTTCAACCCAACTTGAACGATCAGGATTCGTACTATATTCCACATCATGCAGTGGTTAAATCTGATAGTGCGACAACACCGAACGCATTATATTCAATGCTTCGAAGACATCGTCTAACGGCAAGTCAATCAATGACTACTTGTATCCTGGTCCGGTACTACAGAAGAGTATCTTCACTCTTCATTTGCAAAATAGATTTTATCCTATTTTGTTTTCGGGGGACTTAAAACAGATATTCCTACAAATTAGAGTTGCACGCGAGTATCAACGAATTCTAAGGTTCATTTGGAAACCTGCCTTGCATCCTATTGTGTACCAATTCAACACTATTTGCTGTGGTTTGAATTGTTCGCCGTTCTTAGCGTTGCGTACAGTTGAGCAGTTGGCTCAAGATGAAGGGAGTTGATATCACTTAGCAGCTAAAGTCCTGCAAAACGATGTCTATATGGACGATGTTGTGACTGGAGCTGAAGATATTCAGTCAACATTGACACTGCGCCGCGAACTTACAGATATATTCGTAAAGGGAGGATGCACCCTCCGAAAATAAGCCAGTAATTCTCAAACAATACTGCATGAACTACCAGACGATGTACGCGCAGTGAAGAATGTCCACTTTACGGACGACGAGTCAGTGAAATTGCTAGGTGTCAAATGGGTTTGCAAGTCCGACTGCTATGAGTATACAGTCTCAAAACCCGACGAGTTATGTACCAAAGGAAACATTTTAATTCTCAAACAATACTGCATGAACTACCAGACGATGTACGCGCAGTGAAGAATGTCCACTTTACGGACGACGAGTCAGTGAAATTGCTAGGTGTCAAATGGGTTTGCAAGTCCGACTGCTATGAGTATACAGTCTCAAAACCCGACGAGTTATGTACCAAAGGAAACATTTTGTCTTGTATTGCAAAGATCTATGATCCATTGGGTATTATGTCCCCATTGGTGATGTTCCTCAAGCTGATCATGCAAGAGCTTTGGAAATCAAAGGTAGAATGGGATGAAGAGCCCCCCGCTCATATTTTGTCAGACTGGAAATTGTTTCTAAACGAGATTATTTGGGTTCTAAATTCGATCTTGTTGGATTTGCGGATGCCTCCAAGCGAGGCTATTGTGCAGTTGTTTATGTTACAAGTTATGCAAATAAGAAGTTAGTGGTCCAGTTGCTCTGTGCAAAGACGCGTGTATCGCCTTTGAAAAGAATTACTATTCCTCGTTTGAAATTATGTGCGGCGCATCTTCTAGCCAAACTTCTCAAGAATATTACCGAAATTATTCCAAACCAACCGGAAGCTGTACATTGCTTCTCGGATTCTATAATAGTTCTTGCCTGGCTGCGCAAGGAACCACACGATCTGAAAACATTTGTGGCCAATCGAGTCGCTCAAATACAGACAAACTCGTGTTGGCCACAAGGTGAAGTGATCCTACTTGACGAAGAGTTTTCTAACCTGTTGATGGAAGTAGAGGCGATGCTAAATTCTAGACCTCTGTTCCCGAAGTCATCGGATCCTTCTGATCCCATACCCTTGACCCCAGGACACTTTTTAGTTACAGAACCCACTGTAACATTGCCATCCCTAGATCACACTGAGACTCCCACCAATCGTTTGTCTTCTTAAAAATATTGTCCAAGTTACAACAACTTTGGGCACGTTGGCAACAAACGTATCTTCGTACCTTACAAGAACCGTACAAATGGAATAAGGATACCAATCCATTGACTATAGATACTGTTGTCTTAGTAAAAGATCATCCAATGCCACCGACTGTATGGCGCTTGGCTAGAGTCACCAAATTGATTCCCGGTTCCGATGGAATCAATAGAGTTGCCGTATTAAAAACAGTTAAAGGTGAAATCTCTCGCCCTATAGCAAAACTGTATCCCTTGCCGACGGCCTAAATTTGTCTTTAGGGAGATCCTAAGGTGGCCGGCATGTTTAAGATCAACAGGTCTTAAATAATTACCGAATGTGAAATGGTTAACCCCTTTGAGGTAGCAACCATTTTCACAAGTTGATAAGGCAGTTGTTAGTTAACAGAAGAGGGCAGCACATACTTAATGTCTTATTATAAAAATAATAATTTGGTTACAAGCCCAAGTGCGCGCGCAACCCCCCCCCTCCGAACACGCTAGCAGGCCGACTGCCATGTCGATCGATATGCGACACAGCGTCAGTAAGAGTAGTATCTGTTTGGCTATTGTAAAATTTAAATTTAACTCTACTTGCCTAGCACGACAAGTAGTGTATTTGTTGTTAGAGTTATCATTCATTTTGTCAACTACATCAAATAAACCGAGCTTTATTTGATTTTGTTCTTGTTGTTGGGTCGTAAAACTCATTGCGTCGCCATTTTACACAGCCAACAGTTGCTCAGGAATCAGTTGTAAAACCGTGTTACACAACTTGATTTCTAACAGAAACCCGCGTTGTTAGGGTTTGATACATATTCCTGTTTTTAATAATAATATTTCGCTGTAGAGTGAATTTGCATATGTTTCTTTCGAGTGACATCATCGGATTGCATTTATTGTTGTGGCGTCGTAGCATAAAAACATTTCTTCATTCTTGTATTTTGGTTTGGTCGTTATTAGGTTCATTTAGGGTTCCTGATATTACATTAGCTAGATTTGTTTGTTCATACTAATATACTTATTAACAGACTTGGTTAATATATACCATATAGTACTTGGTTGTATATTTTGTTGATTGTAGTTAGGTCGCTTGTGTTCAATACGCTATATCATATATCTCTTAGAATAGAATTTTCATTTATTATTGT
Organism: Harpalus rubripes; assembly: GCA_963082715.1. NCBI lineage: Eukaryota > Metazoa > Arthropoda > Insecta > Coleoptera > Carabidae > Harpalus > Harpalus rubripes. The sequence continues at coordinate 33,231,475 of OY720452.1, read as the reverse complement.
TAATTTTTGTTTCAATTAAGCTTAGTACGTTGTTAATTCGTAAAACTGTCTGGTCCTTCGATCGTTTGTGTTCGTTCGTTCGTTTGGGTTTGTTTGTTCGCTCCTTCGTTTGTTTCACAAAATAATATTGTCCTGGTTATATTGGCCAAGTACAGTGGTGTGAACCAGCTATCGACTCTTGTCAAGTTCATCCACGGTGTTTAATCCGAGCATTAACTCTCGTGTGGTTGCACCATCCATAGTTCATTCAATACGATTTAAACATATTTAATTTGCACATAGTTTTTTCCCATACATTAACACCAAACATAAACTGTTTGCTTGGTTCTGCTTCTTGTATTTGTGGAATTTCCGTTGGATGCAGCTATTCTTCTTTTGGTGTTGGAGTGTCATACAAGCTATAATTAATATCTATAACTTTTGTTGCTCTGTAGATCTCATTTATTTCTTGTAATTTAAATATTATTGGTATTACTCCTCCAACTGTGCACGATGCCTCATTGGATAGTGTTCTGCGCGCTTTTGCAATTCGTATATTTATTAATCTTTGTACTTGTATAATTTTTTGTTCATTTTTCTTCTTTTTTAAAGCCTTTATCCACACCGGTATACCATATGCCAGAAGCGGGAGTATAGCTCTATTATAAATTATTTTCAATGCTTCATGTTTTAATCCCCATGTAACACGAGCTGATTTTAATAATGCGTTAATCAGATTTTTACATTTCTTAGTTAGGTGTTCTACATGTTTATCAAAACTAAAACTTTCATCCAAAATTACGCCCAAATATCTTATTTCTTTAGTTTGTTTTATTAATGCATTATTTAAATAAATTTCAACCTGTTTCCCAATTACATTTCTTTTCTTAGTTACCAGTAATACATGTGACTTTTGTTCATTAAATTTCATTTTATGATCATCTGCCCATGTTTGAATTTTGTTAATTTCTAGATTTATTGTTTTCTGCCTCTAAAAGTGTCTTACCTTTTGTAACAATTTATAAGTCGTCTGCAAATGCCACTACTTTAGTCTTTTTTGTATATTTGATGTTAAGTATACAATTATAATTAATACTCCAAAATCCTGGCCTGCAGCACGATCCTTGTGGACAGCCTTTGCTTACAGATCCTTCTAGATGGACGCTGATGGTCTGTAATATGGCTACTCTGTCTTTAAAATAATTTTTTGTCAAGTTATATAAATTTTTCGGAAAATTGTATTCTTTTAATGCGCACAAAATTGATGGCCACCACGCAGCATCAGAAGCTCCTTGGACGTCTAGACTTACAATTATTATTACATCCTTATTTCTCAGTCCTTCTTCAATGAAATTCGTAACCGTCAGCATAGCATCAATGGTACTTGTTTGTGGTGTAAATCCAAATTGATTATTCAATATTTTATTGATATAAAAATTATACATAATTCGTTCTATTAACAGTTTTTCAAGAATTTTGCCTCCTATGTTCAATACGCTTATAGGTCTAAATTTTGATAATTCATTACTTGCATCCTTTCCTGGTTTTCCTATAGGTATTTTCATTGTTCTTTTCCACATTTTTGGAATCTTTCCTCTTTTTAAACATTCATTGTAAATAACTGTTGTAAAAAATGGTAATGTGTCGTATACTTGCTTGAATACATTGCTATCTATTCCATCTTCTCTAGGTGCTTTTTCCACAATCATATTTTTAATAACATCCTCAACTTCAGAAACGGAAAATTCTTTATCATTGTCAGTAAAAATAGGTTCTTCACTTATTTCTCTCATTTTTTTGTGTTTAGGACTATCTATTTCTTCAGTACCTGTTTGTATAAAGTATTTAATCATACATGTTAGTGTTTCTCTCAGGTTATTAGTGTAAGATCCATCAGGTTTTTATATCGTGTTCAAAGTAGTTTTGGTTTTCATCTTTCCTAATGCTATTTTTATTTAACTTTATTTGTCAAATTGCAATATTTCTTCCATGATTCAAATTTTTCTTTATTTATTTCCAGTAAATATTTTTTTCTTTCATCGAAATATATATTTTTCCTTTCTTAACATAACGTTATTTTTTGTACGTTGAAATCTTCTTCTCAGAGCATTAATTCTATTTCGCATGATGGTCAGTTTTGTGTTCCACCATGGGACTGTTTTTTCTTTGTGGTTTATTTTCATTGGTTTTGATATTTTTAAGTTTTTCGCTTGCACAATCTAGTGCGTTTGAAAAGAGCAACAAAAATTCCTCCAAATTATCAGCTTGTCTTATCGCCTCTGTTAATTCTTTGTCAATTTGTAGTATGTCATTTGCCCTAACTGAAACACAGATATTAAAGATAGGATTAAATTTTCTTTGAAATCTTGAAAATTTTCTGTTTTAATTAAATATCTCTTCCTAATAAATTAATTTTGTTGAATTTTGTTATTTTCATTTATTTGAAATGTGATTAGACTGTGGTCAGATGTCAGATGCACTTTCTTCTTTTCCACATTCCCAGTTTTTAATAAGAGAAACGGAGTTATAGTTAGATTCACATAGCTACTTCCTCTTTGTGTTGAAAATGTTGGAACATCATTTTCTTCACTAACAATATATAGCTGCTGACTCAATAAGAAATCTTGAGTATATTCCAACGACCACAAATATACTAGACAAAACATGCCCTATACGTCACTATTGTTTGTT
>OY720452.1:33153805-33223805 GCA_963082715.1 Harpalus rubripes | reverse complement strand
CGGCGTGGTGTATCCCAAAAAAAAAGATGGCGTCTACTGATTTTACTCAAAAATAATTAAATGGTAAATATTTTAAATGGAATAAAAATGTATGGTTAATAAAATAAAATATAATTTTCAGTGGTCAAATACCTTTGTTCTAGAGCGGCTGGAAGTATGATCTTAGCTTCGTACAATTTCGAACCGGATAAAAAATCCGAGGGATTACCACAAGAAATCCCTTAATGACCCTTCTGGCGAAACAATCCTCAAACGAGTTAGAATTCACTTACTTTAAAATCAAGAGAAAAATTCTAATAAAAATTCACCAGAATACGTCTATACTTAGCAAAAAATCTTTTTACATTCAACTTTATTCTTACTTAAGCCAAATCCTTTTGTCCTAAGTCGTTTAATTAATTAATTAATTAAGTGCTTGATTAATGTGAGGGAGTATTAAAGAATTTAAAATGTAACTGGATACACCACCCAGATACCATAGCAGTTTTCACGGGGTGCCTACATTGAAATTCTAGAAATAATAAATATAAAAGAGAACGCGCGCGCCATCCATCGAGACAAGGACTACTGAAGAATGAGTGATAAACAACTAGCTTCACGCCAAGGCGGACCAAAACAAAACATAAGAATACTAGGTTAGAATGACAAAACAAGGAATTGAACGTTTTTATTTGGAGAAGACGTACACGGAGGACACCATCAGGATGCACAAAGGTAAAGGGAATGGCATATAACAAAATAACATGTGACAGGTGGCCTGAGTGACATTTACAGTAGGGAACGGAGTACAATTGGAATGCGGAAGTGGGGAATGTAACAATGAATGATGTAGGAAAACACGAGACGAAAATAATGAAATTATGGATCTATGAGACGAGAGAACACACGGAAGAAAGCGATAATAGAGTCGAAATGCAGAATCATACGGTAAGTCGCGAGACGAGAACAACGGAAGAGACGATGAATGAACAACATAATTGTGGTGGCGGTGAAATACTGTCACAAGGAGATATCTCAATCGAAGAGCTGCAAGTGAAAGATTAGAAGAAATATTGCACGAAAGTTGGCCTCCAATTAACATACAAAGGGCAAGAGTTGCAACTGATCCGAAACATGGAGCGGCTATTTTATAAGCAGTCACGGAGAATCCTCATGTGTGTCAAAGGACCATTTCCAGAAATTTGGAAATCAGTCAAATCTCAATCTCGAGAATTTTGCGTGCCAATAACTTCCATCCATACTATTTAAATATGGTTCAAGATTTAAAAGAAGCTGAATACCCAAAACGACTTTAGTTATGTGCGTTTTTTCGGGACCAACTAAGGATGAATGCCGATTTGTAGGATTTGGTTTTATTTACCGATGTAGCTAAATAGAGTAGTAATGGTAGCGTTACTTCGTATAATTGTCATTATTATGCGTAGGAAAATCCTCACTGGATTCGTGTAGGAAACTTTCAAAACGTAATTTCAATTAATGTGTGGTGCGGAATAATCGGATATAAAATTATCGAACCTTACTTTATTCGCAGAACGACGTTACCTACAGCTTTACCGGTGAGTCAAAAAGAGTCTAGTCGTCAGAGCGCCGGGGACCCCGAAGATACACGATGTCTTCCGAGTGTAAAATTATAGTCGTAAATGTGAATGCTTCTATTTTAATCTCTTCAAAAAAGTTGAACAAATAAAACTGATATATTATTAAAAAAAATTAAATAACCAATTCTGAAATTTAGGTAAATTGTAAATTAACGGTATATTTATTGTGAAAATAAAATAAATAAATAAATACACTATGTAGGTATCTGTAGTACCTACATTTTTTATATGCATATTGGTTCACTTTACTTGAAACTAATGATGTATTACCGAAGACTATAAAAAATAAAGATTAACATAAATAAATATATCATCACGGCATATTACCCATTGCTGGGTGGGCCAATCTGCTTTGTACGCAGTTTCGGTAATGATGATGACATATTTTTATCGTGCGGGCGTTTACCAGGCGTCACCTCACGGTCACTCATTGCTGGCGTGGGGAGTGCACCGCAGGGATACATTTTGTGCCATTTAAAATTCGAAATATTTGGCGTCGGGCGGGATCGAACTCGGTTCCCCAGATTCGCGACCTTACACTTAGGCACGCGACCACGTGGCCCCATCATTAACATCAAAATATAAAATGAAATAGCAATCAAAATATAAAATGAAATAGCAATCATGTAACATGTATTTTGTATTTGCACACATTTAACAATGTATATATGATACATAAGTACACATATTTTACATTTTATACATTTTTACATAAACAACTTTATATTTCTTGTAACTATAACCTGGTGTTCAAAAATATTTATAATTTGTTACAATAGTAAAAATTAATAATTCTCATTTGTGCTTAAGTTTCATTTTTCAATAATTATCTTTGTATTGTAATAAAAAATAAATTATTATAAATTGAATGTAACACCAATTTATATATTATTTAATATACATAATAGATAACATAAAAATGACTACAGATTTAACATATTTCGAATATAATAATTTTTTTTAAATCAATAGGTTATGTACCCATTATTTGCTTAGGGTCGTTTTCGTAATAAACTTTATCTTCACTTAAACACTTTAAATTGAAATTATAGTTTTGTTCGTTTTCTTAATACACCTTTAGCACTTTAGCGAGCACTATAGCATTACTTTAAAATAAAAATAGTCTTAAAGTAATTTCAATTAAAGTGTTAAAATGAACATGATTATAAAAACGGCCCTTATTCATTTTATATTAATTTGAAAATTATATTCTTACGAGTATACCTAATTTTGTGTATGTCCAGACAATGGAGACAAAACAAGACATTTGCCTTACAATAGGTGGGATAGAAATGATTTTAATATATTATGTTGTTTAGGTCGGAACACGGGACACAATTTAGGATAAATAATATTACGTATTGAATACGTATCAAAAAATGAGATTTGCAAGTATTTAAAATTTTAGACGAATTTCATGTAGGCGAGATTCGCGAATCGGTTATCGGCATAAATCGTGTATACATCACATGAAGGATAATTTTATGCTAAATTCAAATTTCCAAACCGCGTTATCGCATCTTTAACCGGGAGAGTGGTGGATGAATTTATAGGAAAGCGCTGATTAAAGTTATTTAAAAATCATCGATAATTTAATTGTTTCGAGGCCACGACGGACGTATAAATAGTAAAATTAATCAGACCAAGTTTAAATACCTAATATTTCTTTTTGAGTAGTTTAAATTTCTTCCATAAATTATTATTCTTGTTAACTATTTTTTAACAAATCTTTGAGAGTTCATCCTAGGTAAAAAAATGTAAGAATCATTTTTTTGTAAAAAATACGATCTTCACTTTTGTATTCTTCTATAATTCTGATACGGAAAATTAACAATGGACATGATTTAAAAAAATCGTCTTTACATGGCATGTGTTGTCAGGTTGGCTTTGCACCGAACAACGTTAAATGTTCGAAAAGTAAATAAGTAAAAACCTGTGGAAAAAATGGCTGGCTCGGATATTATCCGTCGCTCTTATTCTACTGATAGAACAATCGAGGAGTCAGACGATTTTGCTAATTATAATTTAAGATTAACCAACAATTATTATATACGAAAATTATGATTATATAATGATCATATATGTATACCCACTACAAGTTATAAAGTCCTGGCGATTATGATCCATTGTTTCTTTTCTATTTAACAATTTGGCCATAACAATTTCAACAAGATCACCTATAATTATATAATCTACACAAAAATTATTGTCAGTATACACGTTTTTCTTCATATTGAGAGTATTCTACAGGTATTTTTCTATTCATAAGTAATACCTTATTCTCTTATAATACATACACCTAAACTACTTATAATACGTTAATTTACACATTTGAAGATTGCTAAAATTGACTAGGACAGATATTTAGGCAGATTCTTCTCTTAACTAGAAATATAACTGAAGGCTGATATACTTATATCTAGACATATTTTACTTGTATGTGTTTCAAAATCAATATAATATGTATTTTTGTTCTTTGCTCTTCAATGGACAAGTGCATTATTATTTGTTTCTTATTAATTTTATGTTAAATTTTCAACTCTTATATGTTCTATAAATGAAATATATAAAAATAAATTATAACCCCAATTAATTTTGACCCTATGATCAATGATATTTTAATTTTCATAAGACCCGGTACATTTCAATTTCATCACAAAAATATATTTGTTTTTTTTCTGTGCATGTTTGTGGTTGATATGTTTTATTAAAATAACCTTTCTTCTTTCTATGATCTTGTTTTCTATTTTAACCCGTCGTTACACGCATTACTGCCTTTTCCACGGCGAAGCAATAACATTTGATATATACATTTTGTACCGTGTATTAAATTTAGTTCAAATTTTCAATACTTTTCTCTTTCCTAAAATCATATAAAAAAAACTTTATATAGTATCGACAAGAGCATATAATAAACAAATGAGTCATACGCTTGTGTTTTTATGTATAAAAAACACGCAAACATACATTTTCAAAAAAAAGTAATTTATTGCTGAATTTGAACCACATTACTAGGAAAAAAAATTGCAAAATACACCAAGAGATGAAGGAATCTCCGGAGCACGTGTAACGTTTACACACTTTTCATGCATGTAGCGACGGGTTAATTTATTTTCCCTAAATATCATAATGAAAACAAAATTTTATACCTTTTATAATTAATTGAGTTCAAAGGCAGTCGTTTGAAATATTGTTTTCTACTCCAAAAAATATAAATTATTAGTAGTTGCGTCTAATATTCATCTCACAATATTGGACCGCAAGCTAACTTTAATTTTAAATTCTGAATTATTAATTTTCAAAAGAATATAATAGGAATATAATGAATTGTCTTATTAAAAATTTAAAATATAAAGAATATTTTTTTATATTTATTGCGAATTATATTATACGTACTACAATTATTGGTTACACGGAAAATTGTATTTGTTTTAATTATTCAATTTAAAATTATGAGCACGAAATATTTTTCTACGACCACTATAAAAAACCATACTTTCCTCCACATATTAAAAAGCAAGAAAGACGATGTGTGGGTATTTACTCGTACTTCCCACGCATTAACCTAAGGTTGTATTTTCATACTGAGGAATAACATATGTAAGTTATTGTTGTTCCGGACGGCCGACAGGTGGCAACACGGGTTCAACTCCTAGTAACTTTTTTTGAAGTTTTAACAAACATGCACGCACTGTTTATGTAGAGTCAATTACTGAGTTTACATGCAGTTTTCAAATTGTTTTCAAAACGTTTCTAGTTTTGAAAACCCCATGTATACAGTGTCAAAACTGTTTTGAGTTATCTCAAACCAAAACTAAAATACATGGGTTTGACTTGAAAACTAGTTTCAAAACTACTCATGTAAACACCTAAAATTCAGTTTCGATATTGCGCATGCGTACATAGCATAACGTTTCTATAGCTGTGTGTTACTTCGCATTACTAACCTACAAATAAACTGACAGATGTGTAATATTAGTGCGTAGTGGTACAAAGTAGAAAAAATAATTGGAATAATAGCAAAACGAAGAATTTGGAGTGAAGAGAGTTTGTAACTTATATCAGCCAAATGCGCATGCGCCGAAACTGTTTTCTGTTTTCAAATCAATCTGTAAATCTGTTTTGAAAATTACATGTAAACAATTTCGCGTAATTTTGACTGAAAACTGAAACCATTTTCAAAACTGCATGTAAACGTAGTAAATATACCTATAAAACTAATATACTGCTGGTGGGAATGAGATTTGTGAAACAAACATTGGACGAGTGAGACATATATATATATATATATATATATATATATATATATATATATATATATATATATATATATATATATATATATATATATATATATATATATATATTGCATATATGGCTGCACTTGTCTGTAAGAATAGCTCCGCGCAAGCGCCAGATTGCTTTGATTTTATTGGTGTAGAACGAAAAAGGGGAACTAGCGGGAGGGAAATTCTTAGACTAACTGACAAGGATAGACTATAATGTTTGTAGCAGACTCCTCTTAAGTAAGAGATAGGGCATCAGAAGTATATTTATTTATAGGTTTATTGTAGAGTCAGACAATGTCACATGTTTTTCAATTATTAAGACATGTTATTTTATATTGAAATAAAAAGGTTATTAAAGTTTATCTGGAGTTTACTTTCAGGAAAAGCCCTGGATTACAAAAAATAAACAACAGGTTAGGGGCCCAGGACACCTAACTGTAAAATAACTGTAAGTATTCAAGAGGTTAACTCTGAGACGCTGTAAGTGATAGAAACGCTAAAAATGGTGGGGCATTCTGTGCACAACGAAAAGTTAAACAAAGAAAACTTTGACACCTGGAAGCTTCAAATGGTTGCAATTTTAATTAAAAATGATTACTGGGAATACGTAATCGGTACAAAAGTTAGACCTACACCAGTTGTAGTCAACGGTGCAACAACAAATCAAGCGAACTTTAACGTTTGGGATGTAGCAGATCAAAAGGCAAGAGCAGACATAATCTTGGCCATGTCACCATCAGAGTTATGTAATCAAAAACTGTGTGACATCAAACGATGTATGGACAAAACTTGAAGGAATCTACCACTCAGAAGGACCTGCACGTAAATTCACGTTGCTAACGTAGTTACTGTTTGCAAAAATGAAAGAAGGTGAAAACATGATGGAACATCTCAATACTTTCTTTGGTACAGTCGATAAATTGTTTGAAATGGATATTGATGTAGCTGAAGACCTAGCAATAGTGCTACTGTACAGTATTCCAGGTAATTATTAAAATTTTCGCTGTGCAATAGAGGTGAGAGACGATCTACCTGCACCAGAAGCTCTGAAAATAAAACTTTTGGACGAGTATACTGCTCGAAAAGAGAAAACAACGCAAGTAAAGCAACAAAATCAAGATGTTTTCTACGTACGGTCTTCTGAAACTCAGAAAAAACATTTTCAACGACAAAGTGATACACATATAGGAAGTTCAAGTGGATTTCAAGGAATTCAAAACAAGAAGAAACCGTACAAATGTAATTTTTGTCAAAAACTTTGACACAAAGCATCAGACTGTTAGATTAGAGCTAAATCCAAAGCAGCGAAACAAAGCACTTCTAATGCTGAAGAAGATGCATTTCTAGCAATTGAACTAAAGTCTGAGCATAAAGAAAAAGCATCTCTAGCGGATGCAACGAGCGCAAGCTTAAATTCAACGAAGCTGAATCCAATAGAGTTCATGGAATTTGAAGTTTCATCTAGTAATTTTAAACCTGCAATTGATTAAATGAAAAAGAAATGTGACCAAGGTAAAGAAGAAATACTTGTAGATAAATATCAAAAAAGTAATATCAATGAAACTGAAGGTCCAAATATAAATCAACAAGAACCTAAAGACCAAGAAACTAAGTCATCAGACAATGATGATGAAGCCACAAGAACACAACCCCAACAAATTCCAATGAAGCGGGAGCCTGGGAGGCTACCTTGGTAAGAACTGGAAAAAGAGGCAGGCCACGCAAGTTATATAAAATTCTAGAACTCAGGAATAAACAGGAAGTAGCTGATCAAGTACATGAAGCAAATTTGACATATGAAATACTTGATCCAACTGCTGAAGAAGCCATGGCTGGACCATACGTCAAAGAATGGAAAGCGCTTCAAGAGGATGATGCATGGGAGCTAGTAAAACGTCCTATAAACAAACGTGTAATAGGATGCAGATAGGTACTTAGAACAAAGTATAATGCCGACGCCAGTCGCTAGACAGAGCTTAATATGTGTTCTAATGGCTCTCGCGGCTGAATTTAACCTACAATTGTTCTAATTAGATATCGTGATGGCATACATCAATGAAGTCCTTGACGAGGAGGAGATATAAATGGAACAAGCTGTAGAATTCATTAAAGCTAAACAAGAAGATCTCGTATATTTGCTCAAGAAAGCATTATACATTCGTAAACATTCAGGAAGAAAATGGTTTATGAAGTTAAGAGCAAGAACTGTTACAGCTTGGACTAAACCCATTAAACACCGAAAAACGTATATACATAATTGAAAATTAAGAGACTTATTTGGTTGTAATCATATACGTGGATGATATCATTATCGGAACTAACAACAAAAACGCTTATTTGACGCTAAAACAGAACTTATCTAAAAAGTTCAAAATGAAAGATCTTGGTAATTTACATTATTTTCTAGAAGTAGGAATGAAGCAATATTTATCAAGAAAGACAGTAGCCATGAGCCAAAGAAAGTACAGCAATAAAAAATTTGCTAAGATACAGTATGTCGAAAGCTAAAGTAATTTCAATTTCTTTGGATAGTAATGTCAAGCTAAGCAGGAAAATGCAGCCGAAGACAGAAGAAGGAAGAGAAGAAATGAAAAATATTCCATATACATCGCTTATTGGTTCCCTAATACATTTAGCCGTGTCTCATGCAGTCAGTGTCCTAAGCCAGTTCAATACCAACCCAGGAAAAGAAAACTAGAAGTCTGCAAAGCGTGTACTTAGGTATTTACAAGCTACAGAAAATCACGGATTAGTTTACAGACAATCCAACTGCCCACTAATAGAATTTGAGGATTCAGACTGTACAGGATGTATTTTGAAGCTTGCCAATTACGCAATAACATAGGAGTCCAGAAAGCAAAAGTCAGTTGCATTATCAAGCATCTAGTGCCCATAATCTGAAATCCTACGTTTGCAAAATTAAAAAAAACTCATACATTTTCCTACACAGTTTTTCTCGATTTCTGAAAATTATTAATTTTGGCATGTGGGTTATTGAATGTTAGCTCCTCAGTTTATCTTGAGTTTACTTTGCGAAAAAAGCCCTGGATTACAGAAAATAAACAACAGTTATAATAGCGGTTTCCAAGGTATTTTTTATATCTAGAAATAAATTAATATTGTGGCCGTATAAAATTATAGTGTGCCCCTTGTACACAAATACATCTTTATTTCCACATTAATATGTCGAGCACATAAAATTTTCTCCAAATAATAATAACAAATCCGGAACAGAAAATAAAGTTGCTACTCATTTATTTCATTTTTGTATTCTATTAAATTAATAATTGATATAAATAATAATAGTCCAGACAACGAGTGCTTAAAAATGGGTTGTAGACAGACTTTTGTACGCACTTTTTTGACTTTTTGGCCTGTGTTTAGAGATGAATATACCAAAATGTGTCCCTTTTTGGGTTTTTCTCTTATATCTCGATGATGATTGGTCCTAGCGAAAATGTCTTTATACACAAAATTAAAGCTGACAAAATTCGGCATAAAATAGTTCCTATTAATTTTTTTTTATCCCTAACCGTTTTCTAGTTTAAGCCGTTGAAAATCGTTATTTTTTCCAAAAATAATTTTCACACTACGTGTTTGAACATACATATACATAAAGGCTGGTAGCACGAGCGTGATACTAACACCGGTGTTAGCTAGAACCAAGGCAACAACTTGGCACATACTTCAAGGTTGCTAACAAAATCAGTGTTGCCAATATACTGATTAAGCCGAAAATGTACTGACAACCTTATTCAATAAATTTGGCTTCATTATTTTAAATTGTTTATCCTACAAACAAGTCAAAAAGCAAATCATATTAAACAATTTTAAATAATACAGTCAAATTTATTTAATATGGCTGTCAGTACATTTTCGGTTTAATCAGTATATTGGCAACACTGATTTTTTAACAACCCTGAAGTATGTGCCAAGTCGTTGCCTTGGTTCTAGCTAACATTGGTATTAAAACCACGCTCGTGCTACCAGCCATAATGTCTTGTACCTTCAAACCTTTATACTTAGAGCTAAAGTGATCAGAAACAGAGTGTAAAGGATAAAATTATCTTTTAAAAATTCATAACAATTCTAATTAAGTGCAACAATTACCAGTAGGTGGCCACCTGGGTGGAAACTTTCTTTTTCGGTAGGAATTTTACAGTTATGGGGAAAAAAGAGATTTTACATTAAGAAGAGGGCAAATATATGAATTTATCGAAAATTATTATTATATGAATAAAAACTATGACAATGTGAAAATTATTTTCGGAAAAAATAACGATTTTCAACAGCTTAAAACTAGAAAACGGTTAGGGATAAGAAAAAATGTACGGGATTTATTCTATGCTGCATTTTGTTATCTTTCATTTTGGGTATAAAAACATTTTCGTAAGGACCAAATATTATCGAGATACAAGCAAAGGATAGATTTTGCTTTGCCCAGAAGTTAGCTCCCGTCGGAGACCCCAGAACTTTTGGTATATTCGTTTCCAAACACCTCCGAAGTCTATCTAGAAACCGTTCCTTGACTGGACTATAAAGTTGTCAATTCAATGTTTGAACCAGTCTTCGAGATTAAAATTTTGTTTCTTTTTCAGAACCCAATACAGTGTTAGACATTTTTTGTCACTAAATATTATTGTCTATACTGTTTGATTATCTTATATTAATCTAATATTAAATATATGTAACTGAACACAGTTTTCCTTCCATTATCTTTTATCAAAGAATTACTATAATTTGAAAATATGATGCTTCTTTAAGATAATATTTAAAATATTCCGATACCATTTTTGATTGCAAATTTTGTAAATATTTGACAAAATAGTTACTTTAAATAAATAAATATGCATTACTTAAATTTGTGTGGATGCGCCTGTTCATACATATTTAGATTTTATAACATTAATAAGCAGATAAAAGTGAAATATTATTAATATAAAATTATTCTTAGTATTGCAAATACTTTTTTATATATAATATAGCAATACTTACATAACAATAAATTTAAAAAACAGAAAATTGTAAAAATTCTTAATACTAACAGCAATATTAACAATATAACAATTATTTGTGCTATTATTGTTTATCACGAATAAACTCTAGTATTTATAGTTGATAATGAAATGCTTTAATGCTTGTACAATAATTAACAATTTATTGTTGCAAATTCTATATCAAATATTGTCTCTGACAAATTATGTTCTTTAATAAAATTTAAAATTTGCTCTAAAAATATGGCCACATTTTATTGTCAATTTTTAATAATAATAGTACTGTATCTGAGTACATGTATAACTTTTGAGAAACTGTAGAATTCAACTTAATATAAATAAAATATTATTCTGTAACCTGTTCAGAATTGACGGGTGTTTTTAATACAAGACTTAGGGTTCTTCCTCAAGATCGTCTCCTGTATATCTAGTACGACAACAGAGGCCCTCTGAACCATCTTCGTGTATGCAAAACAGTAAGGTTTCGGCTTGAGTCACTTCATGTGCAACTATACCATGGAACTCCTTTAAATCTGCTGCAGGAAACCATGCTTTCTCGTTGTCATCTATAATCACAATCCCAAACATTCTGGAAAAGAAATCTTATATTACCTAACCTTCTGATATATTTAGAATATTAAAGTAATTTTGAACATGGTATGCATGTTTAAACATATAGGCAAAGGTGTTGCAAAATTATAATGTAGAAATATGTAAGTTATATAATTTAGAGAGGTTTATGTTATGTACAGGTCTCATTTTCGATGTTTTATTAAGGTATCTCGGGTAATATTAATGAAAACTGTTTGCACATTCCAGGGTCAACTTTTCAAGAAAACTTTAATAGTCACCACAGGAATTTTCGATCTTCTTTTATTTCTGAGCTACAGGCAAAAACTCGTTTTTTGCTCATTTTGAAAATATCTCATATCTTATTTATTATGATAGAGAAAAAATGTTTTAACAATTTTTTTACCTTTTTTAGACAGAAGGCGGAATTAAATTTTTGAAAACTTAATAATTCTCGAGATATAACTCAAATTTATGATTTTTCAAATGGAAACCTATATTGAAAATAGTATCATCCTTTTTTCTAATTTTATAAGCTTGTCAATGATATATAAGTCCACATTATTTTATTATGAACATGTATAAAAGAAGAATTATTAATTTATTGAGGTGAAAATATTGGAAATTATTAAGAAACAATGAAAAAATTTATTAGAGATCATCATTTGTTTATTTTGATTCTAGATTATATATATATATATATATATATATATATATATATATATATATATATATATATATATATATATATATATATATATATATATATATACATTAATTATGTTATTCTTAACCAATTATTTTCGGATTAGTTATACAAATGATGATCTGTAATAGATTTGTCTTAATTTTAAACCTATATTTCATACCACTGTAAAGATAAATGAATAAAAATGTTATTATAATAAGTTATTGCCAATAACATCATATAGTGCAAGTGCAGGCGCGAAGAAACATTCCGTTTGAAAAAACCGGTGAATTCATTTTTGATTGATGATTTAAGTTCAGAAAGACCTAAGGAATGAAATTCTGAATGTTGCCGAACTAAATCAGTGGTTAATTTTTTTTATAAGGGATATAGGAATTGTTAGTAAAAACGCTATAACGGTTAAGAAAACATTGTTTATTATTATTAAAAAGTTGTTTCTGTGGGATATGAAATTACGAACATCACAAATATTATAAAATACAAATTTAATATGGCAAAAAAAAGCCGCGTGTCTGAGTGTTTCGTCGCGAATCTGCGGAACCGGATTTGATGCCAACCGACGTCAAGAAATATTTCGAACTTTAAATGGCACAAAAGTGACCCTTGTGGTGCACTTTCAAAACCAACAGTGAGTGCCCGTGAGGTGATGCCTGTTAAACGCCCGCACTGTTGCAGGATGCGACTGATAGTCGTTTTCTTTGTTTCCCCCTCCGCAGAAGTTTATATCAGCTTCAAAGTATTGCAGCGGGCCATATTGTACCCGACACGGTTTAGACGTTTTAGTTATAACAAAATGTTCACATAATTTCGAATTAGATAGCGTAATAGCTCATTCTGATTACTCAGTTAAAAAATGTAAGTGAGGAAGATTTCAAGACGCCTCAATTCTTAATAAATTGTCAAACAAACTATATTTAAAATAGAAATATATCTATTAATCTTGCAACTTACACACAGTTACGCAAAATGAAATTAATTTGATTTAAAGAAGCGAATAATAAAGAAAATCTTTTAAGCTGTCATTTAGCAGGGGAATCACTTAACGAGAATATTTGTAATATTTACCTGGGTTGCATGCTCTAAATGGTTGCAACACGACAATCTGGGTAGGACTTAAAAAACAATGTCTAAATGCTGCATCAGAAGTATTTGTTCAAGATACACTCTCTACTTTTGGAAATATTCCAGAAACTCCGATGCACTTTCATCAGGTTCAAGAAGTCTGCACTTATTTTTTTGCCAAACAAAAAATCACATCAGGTGAATTACGCTACAAGTTAATTATTCGTAATATTGGGTTCAATTTAAATTTAACCCAAATTATTTTTACTTCTGAAGCTTTACTTTTACATTGTTTAAAAGCTGCAGCCCATACATCATCACAACCACTGTTCGAGCCTCTGAATTTCCTCAAATTCGGCTGTGAATTACGAGATGCCAAGCTGCACTCGACGAAAATGATAAAACCTCCTTTGCTTGACTCTTTAATTAGGCCTTGCAAATATAATTCAGACTGCACCACAATATCTTGTAGTTATAAAAAATTATTTAAATTGTATCTATCTTTGTAAATGTATTCATAACGATTGTCAAAAATTATCTGCTTTAGATAGTATCTTCTTCTTAGGAGTCGCTGTTCCTTACTCTTCTCTCCCAATCATTCCTGTCTCACATATCTTCTCACTCAAGTCTTCTGCGTTACAGTCCTTCCACCTTCTCTTCACCCTTCCTCATAGTCCCAATATTGAGAGTTCTAATCCTAAGGACTTGCTTCTCTAACCCCGACCGTCCATGACGGTGTAGTCCTAACCGACTTGGCACAGGTCTCAGGCGAAGTTGCATCTGCATGTCACATGCGAGAAACACCCTAGCCCTTATACCACTTTCCGATCTTACACTTTCCGTCTTTGGTTTTGGCGAAGATTTTACAGTCGGGTGCCCTTCCTGCCAGCAACCCTCACCATTTACTCGGGCACCAAGTTGAGCTGGGTTGCTCCCTCAGTGGCTGCTTATTGTACAAAGCAATAATATTTACATATTTTCTTATTGGGAAAAATCGATTGACCATCTCAGATTTGAGATAAATGCAATCAAAGATAGCACTTTTTGTACGTGTTTCCTATATCAAACAATAGTAAATGTCATGTTTTTCACTGTAGCTTGAAAACAGTGCGTCCAATTTGATTGAAAAACATGACAAGTACTAAAATAAAAATAACTTCTTTGACCATACTGTTTAAGAGATATAACTTAATAAAGTGCGAAATAATTTTTTACTAATACAGGGACGAAAGGGGTCGATGGGCTGTAATCTGGCAACACAGGCTTGTTTAAATACAATATACTTGGCCTCTAACTTAATTTTTTTTATCATCAATGTGCTTTTTCTGGATTCTGGAACAGCTATTACAATTTGCACTTAAATTTGTTAACTCAGCAATCAAAATAAATTATCACGCTATTTAGTTTGATGTTATGTAAAAACTCTCTTATAACTAAAACGTCTATACCGTGTCGGGTACAATATGGTCTGCTGCAATACTTTGAACTGGTATAAATTGTTGCAGAGGAGGAAACAAAGGAAACGACCATCGGTCGCATCCGGCAACCATGCGGGCGTTTACCAGGCGTCACCTCACGGCCACTTATTGATGGTACGGAAAGTGTACAACAGAGGTCACTTTTGTACCATTCAAAATTCGAAATAATTTTTTTTGGAATCGGTCGGCATCGAACCCGATTCCCCAGATTCGCGACCAAACACTCAGACACCCGGCTTTTTTACCATATTAAATTTCTATTTTATAATATTCGTGATGTTTGTAATTTCATACCCTAAACTTTTTAATAGTAATAAACAACGTTTTCTTGGTCGTTATAGCGTTTTTATTAATAATTCCTATATCCCTTATAAAAAAAGACTACTGATTTTGCCCGGCAACATTCAGAATTTCATTCTTTAGGTCTTTTTGAACTTAAATCATCAATGAGAATGAATCCACCGGTTTTTTTCAAACGGAACGTTTCTTGGTTACTGGTATAATATGGTAATAGTTTTTTAAAATTATATTAATATGGAAACAATGGAATGTGGTCTTGAAAATGGTAGAATGATGTACTCGTGCAGGCTTATTCTTTAACATAGTTAAAATTATAGATCAAGTAATAAGGTAATAATAGTTCATACCTGCATATAGCTACAAGAGGTATCCATAACACAGAAATAAGAATGAGGAACGCGATGAGCACCAAAGCCCATACTGGCCAGTCATGACGTTCTGTAATTCCTTTGCTTGAGACCCACGCGTCATATCCTGAGCCGTCTACAGCGATCTCCACGAAACTCGCCACCAAGATGGATATCATGGCCAACGGAGACAGGTATTTCCAACATACCAACCAGTACAGGCCTGGACGTTGGCCCGTCATTAATTCGATGTCGTCTGCGAACCTATAACATTTGAATGATAGATACAGCTCGTTGTTAAGATGCTAAGACCTTAGACAACAATAATAAACAAAAACAAAATTCCATTATCCACATTAACAATACCATGTAATTTTTTTTTCTTTTCAGGTACCTATTCATTCATTGTCCGGATACAATTATGTGCGAGTATATTCGAAAAATATTCAAATAGCACAAAAGTGATCCCTATGATGCTCTCTTCACGACAACTTTGAGAGAGAATTTTAATAATCTTCAATTGATATTTTCATCTATGTCGTGATTATTTTCATTCTTTCATCCCATATGTTTCTCTTGTTTAAAGCTCCGGATACAATTATGTGCGAGTATATTCGAAAAATATTCAAATAGCACAAAAGTGATCCCTATGATGCTCTCTTCACGACAACTTTGAGAGAGAATTTTAATAATCTTCAATTGATATTTTCATTTTTTCGTGATTATTTTAATTTTTTCATCCCATATGTTTCTCTTGTTTAAAGCTTATTAAATTAATACGTTTAATATGAAAATATATTCTTTTAAAATTCAATTATACCACATTATTCTAAATTCGTAAAAAGTCGCAAAAAATATTAATAATTTTTTTTTTGTATCTATCATATTAGGTAAAATCTACAATATTTTCCAAATAAGCAAACGACAAGTTTTTACATCTTGATCGAAAGCAACAAAGCTGGTAACTATTTAATTTATAACGAAAAATTAAAAGTTATCACATTCGGTTTACATTGAATGGTTTTGTTCTATCTGAAAAAATGAATCAAAAAATCTGTTATCAATTCTATTCACAACGGTGGTCCTTTGAGAACATTCTCACCCGCCTATCGATCTCAAATCCAACAAAAGCAAACATAATGATTAATTGCATGTCAACATTCAAAAGACATTAAAATTGATGAAACTGAAATCGAACTAGTTATTTGATGAAAAATTATTGGATACAGACAATGGAGAGCAATTATTTTAAATATTAAAAATTTAAGTTCCAAGTAATGCCGTAAGAAATGTTAATTTAGAAAGAATTTTTGTTTAAATAGAAGTTGTTGCACGAAATAATGCCAATGCTTCAACCGCATATTCTTTATATAATTTTAAGGAAAAAAAGTTCAAATAAACATAATGACAAATTTTTTATTAGTACGAAACTCTGAAGATGACCCTGGATTTTGTCTGCAATTTGACAACGGTTGCAGATGGTCTAGATAGTCTACTTCATAGACTATTATTTTTTTCCACAATACTCCTTGACTGATTACTGACAAAGGCATATTTAGGATTTTCTTTTAGGGGCGTGATATACCTAATAAAAAATATAGCATGCAAATTATTTTTTTCCACAATTCTCCTTGATTGATTACTGACAAAGGCATATTTAGGATTTTCTTTTAGGGGCGTGATATACCTAATAAAAAATATAGCATGCAAATTTAACCCTTAACCAGCATTGTCCGGTCTCTCAGACCGCAACGGTATTACAAATTTAATATATCTCTCCACTGTAAACTCCCGTCACCTCCAGAATATCTGTAATTATTCTGTATAGGCCATCGTAGCACAGATTACCTATACTACCGTAACGTATACGGTAGTATAGGTAATCTGTGATCGTAGTTTAGCGTTTAGTCACAGTGTAAAAAGTATTATATAGTACCTAGTGAAACTCACGGTTCTCTGTCAGAGCGCGCATTCGTCAATCAGCGCAAAAAGAACATGGCGTCCCTTTAATTAGGAACATGGGCGTAGAATTTAACTTTTATCACACAATTCAAATATTCAATAAAGTTATTTATTTATACATAAAATATAGTGAACGGTAATGTATTTTACATTATAACAATTTAGCTACATTTCAGTATATTTTGTACATAAAATAAGACTCAAATAATATGCATCCGTGTCTGCCTGTTAATATCGCCGTCTATGGTATTGTTTTCAATGATTCTGACAGAAGGCGGGAATATAATAGTCTTGAACGATAATAAAATAGCAGATAGAAACTTGTAAAAAGACATCATGGGCGTTATTCACAGCTCTATACTAAGCGTTACTAAGAAAACTGTGTTCACAGCTCTATACTAGGCAATACTAAGCGTTACCAAAGTATAGCGGTTGACCGCTTCGCTCGCTTACATCCAGAAGGTGCACTCTGCGTTGGCTCCTTTGATCTTATGGAATCTGTCATTTCTTCGCACAGCAAGCCCACTGGCGTTCTATCCCGGGATATTCAAGTAAACGTCAAATTTTTAATAGTTTCGTAGAAAAGTTAGGAAAGTCTGTCCCTTGATATGTATTGTAATAATTAAACTTTGTACAATAAATAAATAAGAAATATAAAAATAGCTATATATGATAAAAGTATAAAATGTTTTTTTTTTATTTTAAGATATGAAATTTGGCATGCGCGCGCGGGAAATTCAATTAAACGTCAAACTTTAAATAATTTCATAGAAAAATTTGGAAAGTCTTTCCATCGATATGTATTGTATTAATGATTAAACTCTGTGTAATAAATAAACAAGCGAGAATGTAAGCGAGCGAAGCGGTCAACCGCTATACTGTGGCGTTACTAAGTTTCGTGTTTAGTACACAAATCTAAAACAAGGTAGTACCGTGTTTAACATGAATGATCGCGCAGTTGAAAATGTGAGACAAGCGCGATATGTTCGAAATTTACAAAATAGGCGGATAAAATGGTATCGACAAAACGCGGACCCGTTTACCGAATTCACAGAAAGCGAATTTAAATAGATACAGACTGTCCAAATACAGTAGTCAAGAGTAGAGATTTTGAGAAAGCTGCAGTTATGCATGTACAATACATACAGGCTGGAAATATTAAATGCTCAGTGTTTCGATCGCACTTTACTAAGTGCCATTTTAATTAAATTATATACAGTTAGTAAACAATTTTTATTGGTTTTTAAGTTAGTGTACAAAAACATATAAATCCCTACATTTCATACTTATTTACTAATCTACTAGTATAGGTACCTAATAAAGCATTTTTTATTGTAGTTGTATATGAATAAAGATGATAATTTAATACATTAATTGGTGCCTAACATTAAAATTTCTCGGTCTTCTTAAATTAAATATTTCCTCTTCATATTCCGTCAATGAATATCTTGTATTTTTTTTCCATAGATGTCACATTTGGATGCGATTCAGTAATAAGTAGTTTCAAAATTAGGGTCTTGTGGGTGTGGGTGGATAAATAATCGCCCTTAGGTTCAAATAAACTGAATACAAATGATAAATAAATTTTATATAATGTACAATAATATTAATAGGTGAATAATATTTGCGATAGATAAATATTTACCCAGTGAGAGGATTTAAAACAAGCACAGCTTCTTTTTCTATTCTCTTTACTTCAATTTCGTTCTCAATTTCCAAAATTAATTCTATTCTCCTGTACATAGCAAAATTATTAGATTAAAATTTAAGTACACAAATATAAATTAATTAAATAATACTTATCATTTTTGCTATTGCAGCATTTGAATTTATATTGATTATTTTATAATTTATTCAAATGATACATTTTATAATTACACTTTTTTTTAAATTTCATAGAAATGTCAGAATGTCATTTGGTGTTTGATGTAATGTAATGTAACTATGACTACCAGAGATTTTTGCGATGTCACTTGAACTAACTAATACATGCTACATTAGAACTTTGAATAGTCAGTTTATTAATTTTTGTTTTAGCGCTAATACATGTTTTAACTAAAACAACCTAGTATACAACTTTAGTATCGAGCTGTGAATAGCACCCAATGTTACTAAGTATACTGTTATTACTCTAAAACCATGTAAAATACTTTATTTGTATTGTATAACTAGTTGTAGTGTACGATATTATACTTTGCAGTACCATTTGAATTGGAACATGGCGGCTTCATTTACTGTCACTCAGTTTGGTATCAAAAGTTCAAAGGTGTTTCGCTACTGTATGGGCGCGTTTTTTTTATTCCACAGATATGTATCCCTGCAATACTAACTTATAGATAGTCGTTTTTTTATTACATAGATGCATCTGCTATGCAGCTGGACAGCGTTTTTTTTATTTAACTGCAAAGCAGTTCTGCTTGCCGACTGCGCGCAGTTATGCATCCAGCTTTGAAAAGGTTGCATTAGATGTACGCATGCGCAGACAGTTTTGAAAGTTATCACGAAACGAGAATCAACATAACCAAAGATATTAATCTTCAATAACTACTTTAATAGCATTTGTAGCAATAGTGAACATTTTGGATAACTTTTAATAATGTCTAATGAATTGGCGTTTGACATATATAATAACCTTGTTTTAATTGCAGTTGTTGCCGCAGGGTATTGTTTGTTTATTCCTCGCAGAACTGCATGCAGTTAACAGCAATTGTGACGTCATACAAAGCAGAACTGCGATACATCGCAGTTTTCTGCTGACAATAAAAAACGTGCCCTATGTGTTGTGCATACTGTGGTTTAGTGACCATTAATCATTAGGAGTGTGTATAGGTACAAGAAAATATTTTTAAAATTTGAGTGATCTCATGCAGTGACCGGACCCGAGTGATTATAAAATGGCGAAAGAACAAAGCTTGAGTTTTATTCATACATATTTTGAAGATACAGTTATACGGTGCTTTGACGATGATGTAGAAAGTGATGATGATTCAAGTTTAGACGAAAATGACCAGATAGTAAGCGAATATGGTTCATTTTCTATTATTCATTTAATGAAGACAGCAAACATAGTGAGAATAGTAAATAAAAAATTATAATAAATACATTTTATTTTTACATTTACTTATTATTTGTACCATTACTGCAAAAATCAGTATGCTTAGAGTGCACATATAAAGTTTAGCGCCATTGAATTGAAATTTTTTGTCTATATATTTGGTCATTGCATTTTTTGAATAAAATACAATTTTTCTTCTTATACATTTTTTTACAGTTATTCGCAACATGTTCTACAAAATTATAATTTTTATTTTGTTTTTAAAATACTATATTTTTCAGTAATTAAACAAGGAGTGTCATAAAAATCTGAAAAATTACAACATAATGATCTTATATGACGTAGGTACCAAATATATGAAATTTTATATTTCTATCTGTAAACCGTTTTCAAATTATAAACAAAAACATACATATATCTCTAGCCCTTCTAGAGTTATCTTCCACAGGTTGGTACTCTCGCAGCATATGAAATTTAGCATAATGTTTATTTGAATCTTTTTGTTTAAAATAATCCGTGGGGCAGCCAGTACCTATATTTAGTATTCAAGTAAAAATAATTAGTTTAACATTTTTAGACATTGTTCAGTCGTGAACGAATTTTTTTGGGTTGTTTAAATAAAAATATTTCTTACTTATTTCGAATTTCTCGCGTAGTTGTGAGTTAACGTCATGTGACCTACGTAGTCGCAGAACGCGCACGAAAGACTTGTTAATACTAGTGTTTATTCAACAATCATGTAGGTAGTTTGGTTGTGTTTAAATTCACATTCAGTGTCTTTAAACCTAATAGAGAAGTCGCTCTTTACCGAATGTACACTATTTTAAAGTCTTTCACTTAAAAATAATTTTTGTCGGTTTAGTAAATTACACGCGGTGATTTCTAAAAATAATTTTATTTGTGGGATTCGCACTTCGGCGATCCAAGTGTTTGTCGGTTCGCATTCGGCGAACTAGTGTTAAACAAACTTGCAATCGTGACGACCTTGTATGCAGCGACCGTCAACCAACTGGTCAACCCACCACCTACGAGAGCAAACATCATCTCCGCAGAACATAACCAGACTACGGCGGCTAACCCGGTCAGTGATTCACTTAATGACGGTATATATATATATATATATATATATATATATATATATATATATATATATATATATATATATATATATATATTATCATGGCATGTTACCCATTGCTGGGTGTGCCAATCTGTTTTGTACGCAGATTTCGGTAATGATGATGACACATTTGTACTGTGCGGGCGTTTACCAACTCGCGTCATATCTATTTTGGTTTAAATTGCCATTTTGAGTGCAATTTTTATTGTACGCCATTTTTTATCTTTAATTCTGTACATCATTGTATCGCACGAGTTAGAGTCGGTTCTTATTCAACTTTGCAAGCAAGTCACACACCGGCGGTCAACCACCTCGCCTCCTACACTTAATTGTCGGATCTCAATTCGTCAATTATTGGCAGCTGTCAGCTGTATGACATTTGGGTTTGTTTATAAACATTCACACATTTTGTTTTTGTTCAGCACTACGATAAATTTATATCGTTTAAAATGCATTTGGGAATCACTTGTTATTTTTTCATTGTTGGAAAATATAAAAGTATCTCATCATGTCATGCGTCATTGATGACCTACAGTTCCTCGCCTAATCATTGGCGGTAAAGATGGTCGTTTGGGTGACATTGCGACAGAAGTCGAAACAGATCCCAACAACAAAAAGGATTTAGTATTATTTAAATCTATGACGGTAAATATCGATGATACGTATGCGCAGTATACGGAAAGTACGCAGAAGCTAGCCGTATTTAATGCTACGCAAAAATACAACGTGAAAGCTGTTTGCGAGCTCGCCTTACCGGCTGATGATAAAATAAACAAAACTGTGATGACTGTCGCCAATACATCCTGTAGTCATTCAGCGACAGTAAGTATCTCGTTACCTACCTTAAAATTAGTTGAATTCCATGGAGATATCAGAACTTGCTCAAATTTCTCGGAATTATACATCGCTACAGTTCAAAACAACCAGCAGCTTTCCAAAATACAGAAATATATGTATCTTCGGTCCTTGTTAAAGTATGAATCTCTCGCTTTAATCTCATCGCTTCCTATAACAGCTAAGAACTGTGAATCTCGAATCGTTGCTGATTTCAACTCCGGTTACTCAAGAGTCGTCTTCACTTCGGTCATAACCGAATACACAGTAGCTCTCGAAAATCTTGTGCATGACCTCACACAGTGGACAGTGCCTGTCATTCTTATCAGTTAAGCGTCCGAGTCCACCGTTACGAGAACATAGGGAAAATTTGTTGTGGATCACCCGTCACCAGCCATCACTCAATTCATCACGTTCATCAATGATGAAGCTAAAATTTTATAAACTGCGCACCCAGTACAACATCTACGCCCAAAAAGAAACCGCTAGGAACTAATACATTTATAGTCGACAACACAAACTTTCACTAAATGTGCTCTCTGCCAAGAGGCAGACTTGACGTGTAACTTTCAACGTCGTGGAGCTGTGTGGATGCTCTCGTTATCGACAGCATCGCTAACTGCCCGTCGATGTCCGTACAACCCATTAAATGGAAACATTTGCGCGGACTGCAATTAGCCGATATTGAATATTATCGTCCACAAATGGTCGGCATTTTACTAGGTGCAGAATGTTTTGGAACTTAATACAAAGACCGCACGACACTCCATCTACCATGGAAATAAAATGGGGTTATTGTTTAGTCGGTCGAGTTAATAGTTCCACCAAACACGTGGAAACTGTCTGCATTCTATCAGTTGATATACAGTTAGACGAAATGATTAGAAAATTCTGGGAAACTGAAGAGCCGCCATCACCTCCTATTGTTCGAATAGAGGATCGTGAATGCAGAGCTATATAGTTCAACAACTCGCATAGACAGCGGAAGATACGCACTCGAGCTACCATTCCGCTCAGTGGCTCCACAGCTTGGTGACAGCCACTAGGCGACCCTTCGGTGCTTCCAGTCGCTTAAGAGAAGACTCTTATAAAATAACGAACTTCGACATAGATATAATGAATTTATGAAGAATGATCTTAATCAAGGTCACATGATACGTGCCCTTAAACCAGTCTCATCGTCAGAGACAAACTATTATATTCCATATCACTGTATTTTTCGGGACGAGTCACCCGTCTCCAAGTTCCGCGTTGTTCTTGACGCCTCAAAGAAACGACGTCTGCCAGAACTGCTGAAAAATCTGAACCGGGATCACTGCGTACTGCAATCTGATGTACTATTCTTTGAAGACGACACCACCCCCTTCACAAAAATTCTCGGGTTAGTTTGAAATCCCCACCCTGACACTTTTTCGTATAGAACAGTGTACAGTCACTCGTTAGTGACAAAGTGCACCATATTGTTTGAGGTAGCACGTCTGTTCGACTCTTTAGGGCACATCAGCTCCAGGGTCGGATTGACTAGTCGGGATAATCGGGAATTTCCCGAGCGGCCGCGGCTTTTTGAGGCCGACGCTCGGTGATTACAAACTAAAATTTGAGTACGTATCATCATCTAATTAATTTCACCGGGTAACCGTTCTTATACAGATCATTTTTAATATTTTCTAATTCTTCACAAAATTTCTTTCAGTGTTACAGATATAGTCCTAGCTCGAATATATGACGTTTTCATAATTTCCTACTTTATAGATTTTGAATGATTGTAATTATAGTTAAGGTATTGTCCGGTGTTTGTGTGTTGGTTTACGGTAGGGTAGACTGATGTTACTAGTCTATGTTTCCATGAGATTTTTTCTTCATTGTGAACCTAATATAAAGTATCATCGACATATCTAAGCCAAAGTTTAGGTCTTATATTGGCTGTATCTAGTGCTAATTCTTAACAAAAATTCCACGTATAAATTGGCTATAACTGAAAAGAACCCATCAGCAAACCATCTTCTTGTACAAAATATCTATCTTTTTCTTGGAAATATGAGTTCTGTGGGTAGCACTGCAAAAGTTCAATAATACAATCAAGAGGCAAGTATTTAGCTACAAAATGTTTTGAATTCTTCACATATGATGTTCTTTTTCCTTGAAGTGGCTGAATGATTGGTAATATAAATTGTGATAGTTTGTAAGTAGGAGAATTGATGGAACTTTTGACGAGTTTCTGAGATGCTCAAATCTTTCTTATGAATTTATGGAAGCCCCCCGTACAGGTGTGGAAGCTTGCTAAAATATTGAGTGAAATCTGTTCTTGTTCTAAACGGAATACAATTCTTTATATTTCTTAAGAGCACGGTACACTTTGTTTTCTATAGACGTAGTAGTTTCTTATAATTTCCTTTATTCAAAAGCTCTTCTATTTTCTGATCATATAAATTGGTATCCAATATTACTGTAGCACTTCCATTATCTGGCGTAGAATCTTGGTTGTGTTATCTTTCAATGCTTTATTTTCTTCGTTTTCAAGACTAAGTTTGATCAGATAATTTATTTGCTTCAGAATTTTCCTCACTCTCCATTTATTAATAATTTAATATTATCTACACCTTATAAACGAAACTAAATGTTATTTTCTTAACTACTGAATGTTCTTTATTTTAAATACTATTTTTAGAAGCGTTTTTTCTATTTCATTATCTTTTATAACTGTTCAATTTCTATGCAGGCAAAAAATTCGTATTATCCAACAACAAAACTAATTTATTACTTTGTGGAAATAATTATAATTATAAATTTTTAAAAAACTGGAGATGAGGCTGATCATGTTAGAATTTTCCCGGGCCGCTGAATCTTTCCGGCCCTGATGAGCTCTGTCACATTTTATCGTAAATGGTAAATTCAACATTTGTAGCAACTCGGCGTATATTGGGATGAACCAGCACCAGCAGATATAAGTGACAGATGGTATCGTTTTCGAGAAGAACTCTCGCAACTCTCCGAAATTACCATACCTCGTTGCTAGGCATCGGCAGTACAGTGCGACTCCAGCTGCATGGTTTCGCAAATAGTTCGGAGAAAGGATACGCTGGCGTCGTGTATCTCTATACAGAACAGAATGACGGCGCCGCAAAAATATCGTTGCTAATCGCCCAGAAAGTGGCTCCATTAAAAAGAGTAACACTGCCTCGATTAGAGCTCTGATCAGTAGTATTGACTACAAAATTGGTTCACACAAATTGCAGACCTACGTCGCTAACCGAGTCAGCCAGGCACAGAAGTATGTCTCCGCGTGCCACTACAGACACGTCGCGTGGCCTACACTTCACTCTTAACCGTGCGATGGGATAGAAACAGTCAACGCCAGCGAAGAAACTTAGCGCTGTGTAAACTCTGAAGCGAAAACCTTAAGCCTTAAGGCGCGTAGTAGCATAGTGCCTAAGATTTGTGCATAATACAAGCATTAAAATTAAAACAACAGGCTCGCTGTCTGCTGTTGAACTGTCCTCAGCATTAAACATCTACGTGAATCTTGTACAAGCTCAAGAGTTTGCAGAAAATCTTCGTCGGCTGAGAGCAGGACAACAAGCAACGCAACGTCTTCGTAACCTCAATCCATTCGTGGACGAAAACGGCTTGCACAAAGTCGGAGGATGACTCGCTTATTCGGGACTCACGGCAGCGAGAAAATACCCAATTTTATTGTCGAAGACGCACCAACTTACACAGATGATAATAGATTATTATCATAAGATGCACATGCATCCTGGCGCTCACAATCTTCTGTCCATAATTCAAGCACAATTTGGGATATTGTTCGAAAGGCTAAAGTTCACAAAGCTTATATTTGCCTATTTGTTTGTTTCGTCACTAAGGCGATACACTTTGAGCTCGCGTCGTAGCTTACCACGGGGATGCATTTCTCGCAGCTCTCCGTCGTTCCCTAGTTTGTAGAGGCCATGTAAGCGACCTTTATAGTGATTGTGGCACCAACTTCGTCGGTGCTAAACGAAAATTAGCTGAAGGGTATCAACTAATGGCGTCGCGCGCGCACATCGAGCATATAAAGCAACAGTTTTGTAAGCGCAATATTTCTTGGCATTTGAACACAACTTCCGCTCCTTACTTCGACGGAGCCTTTGAAGCTGGCATCAAATCAAATCTACTAAACAGCTCTCCCAGTCAACTAGTTTGATATCAGATAATAGTCTTCGCGGGCTTCTACAGTCTAGAAGTCTCGCCACAATTTAGTTTAGTTTAGTTTGTTTTTTGGATCGATGAGCTCACGTTCACATAGCCAGCTCATGGCGGGGGGTGTGTTCAGTCGTGAACAAATTTTTTGGGTTGTTTCATTTCGAATTTCTCGCGTAGTTGTGAGTTAACGTCATTCAACATTCATGTAGTTTGGTTGTGTTTAAATTCACATTCGGTGTCTTTAAACCTAATATAGAGTATTCTTGCAATATTCATATCGTTTGGATGTGTAAAATTCGCACTTCGACGAATTTGCACTAAATTTAAAATATTCGCACACGAAAGACTTGTTAATACTAGTGTTTATTCAACAATCATGTAGGTAGTTTGGTTGTGTTTAAATTCACATTCAACGTCTTTAAACCTAATAGAGTATTCTTGTAATATTCATGTCGTTTGGATGTGTAAAATTTATACTATTTTAAAGTCGTTGCGCTTAAAAATAATTTGTAGTCGGTTTAGTATCTAAATCACACGCGGTGATTTCTAAATACAATTTTATTTGTGGGATTCGCACTTCGGCGTTCCATGTGTTTGTCGGTTCGCATTCAGCGAACTAGTGTTAAACAAAATTGCAATCGTGACCACGTCAGTTGTACGACCTTGTATGCAACCACCGTCCACCAGCTGGCCAGCTCACGACCTACGGGAGCGAACATTATCTCCGCAGACCTTAAGCAGACTACGGCGGCTAACCAATTCAGTGATTCATCTAATGACGATATATATATATATATATATATATATATATATATATATATATATATATATATATATATATATATATATATACCGTGTGTCCCAAGCAAACCTTGACATAGGCATTTAACATGGGAAAACTGATTTTTGTGAATAAAAAGTGTCCGGCTTAAAATTAAGCCATGCTACACATATTCATTTTATCTCAATCATGTTTTATTAAGATTAAAAGAAAATATAATGCATTTTTATTATATCAATGTTTTGATTATTGTAATCAATTTTTGTCATTGTTTAAAACCAATTATTTTATATTATTTACTTGGTTATAACAATGAATTGATTACAATAATCAAAACATTGATATCCATATTAATATAATACATAATATTTTTAATATAATTCGCAATTAATTCATAAATAAATAAAAATAGTAAAAATACTGTCTTGACAGAGATTCGAACCCTAACCTCTAAACGTCATCTCAGTCCACAGTCAGCTATGCTAACCATTGACCTACAATGACAATTGCAATTATTTTGATATTACGTAATAAAATATTGAAACAAATATTTATTGACAGATATTTATAATTTTCTCTAATTTACGAAATGATAATAATGTAATTAATATTAAATAAGATACACGAGGTAATGTACTATTATCATGTTAAATATCATGGCTTAATTTTATGCCGGACAGTTTTTATTCACAAAAATCAGTTTTCCCATATTAAGCGCCTATGTCAAGGTTTGCTTAGGACACACTGTATATATATATATATATATATATATATATATATATATATATATATATATATATATATATATATATATATATATATATATATATATATATAACTCACAACCCGCTGCATATCTATTCCGGCTCAATCCCCCTAATATACAGTCCAATTTTGTCGTTCGTTTCGTTTAAGGAAACTTCGTTATTCGTTAACGAGGCTCTCGAATAAACCAACATTCAAACAATTTAATTAATTACCATAAATTTTCAAACAATTATTTCATTATTACATTTTTAGACAACTTTATCTTAAAACGAAAGAAATATCCGATATATCGAAATGCAAAAACAAGTGGTTTTGAAATTTGATCTTATGCTCACATATTGCAGAATATATCTATATTTTTTATACAACATACAAATAATTAAAAACTGCATAAATAATATATTAAAACATAACGTATGTTTGTAAGAAATCTAATTAAATTACTCACCTTTTTAAACCGTAAACATATGAAACAGCCAGACATTCGCACAGCGCTATGATGAGCAACGGAAAATTTCCACTGAAATTATCAAACAATATGAAAACGTAGTTCCCTGCGCCGTGTGCAAATCCCATAGATAGAAGGCAACACGCAAGACAGATTCCCCCGGTCAGGATCTCTTTGCGCAGATTCGGAAATAGTTTCATATCTACAATGGACGTAACGACACCTTCCAATGTCCCAAACTGAGAGTCGATGCCCAAAGTAAACAGCATAAGGAAGAATAACACAGACCAAAATTGAGCGCCAGGGAACTGGTTGATTGCTTCAGTGAATATGATAAAGGCTAGGCCTGTGCCTGATGCGGACTAAAAAATAAATTAATACCTATAAGTGTTTTAAGGTTTTTTTTTATATTGTTAAAAAAATATAAATACTTTTAAAAACATATAAATGAACTCTGCAATATCGTAGGAGAAACTAAAAAAAATGGAAGATTCTCATTACATGCTGTTGTAAACTATTACTACGTTTACATGCAGATGTCAAAATGGTTTCAATTTTCAGTTTACGCGAAATTGTTTACATGCAATTTTCAAAACAGGTTTACAGATTAATTTCAAAACAGTTTCGGCGCATACGCATTTAGTTAATGTAAGTGACTATTCATTCCAATTTCTTCTTTTTACCATTATTCCAATAATTTTTTCTACTTCGTCCTACTACGTACTAAAATTACACAACTGTCAGTTCATTTGTAGGTTAGTAACCCAAATAACAAAGAGCGACAAAAACGTTATGCTATGGACGCATGCGCAATATCAAAACTGAATTATAAGTAGAGCAGTTTTGAAACTAGTTTTCAAGGCAAACCCATGAACTTCAGTTTTGGTTTGAGGTAACTCACAACCGTTTTTATACTGTATACATGGCGTTTTCAAAACTAAAAAGGTTTTGAAAACGGCTTGAAAACTGCATGTAAACTGAATATATGTACTATAAATGCTAATTTATGTAGATGAAATCAGGGAGTCACGTTAAACTATACATGAAACTTTATAATAACGACAATTTAATTCTTTACCATATTAACTAGACGCAATAAATATCAAAACCAAGAAAAATTAAATTTTCAAGTGCAGATTGATATCGACTCGTACATTGGAACTCATTTATAGAAGTAGCAGAGTAATGGACAGGGTAACTTTATTTATTTTTCCATTTTGTTTGTATAAATAATAGTGTAGTCGTCAGACCGTTGAGGAACTTGCTAGAAGATACATGATGTCTACCGAGAGCCCGCAAATCTCGGATCGTTATACTCGTTATTAAAGTAAGTATAGAAAACAAGTGTAAGTGCGCGAGTTTTATGCGTTAGGTTATATTTTATTAATTTGTTAGATGGGACGGTACCCCACACACGATTTACATGGCCCATGTGTGGCGACGTTGAAGACCCAACTCAATTCCAGCTCAGAGGGAACTAGCCGGGAGCACCCAACCAACCACGAGACCACCACCCAGGTCTGCTACATGAAATTGCCCCTCTCTTTTTTCGTAGGTTTTTCATTTTTCAATTGTTTACAAATAATATGTAATTTCACATTTTATTAAATGCTTTGTCCATCTTTCTTTTATAGTCCAGGATATCTGTTAAAAAAAGACTCTCTATCCCAAAGAAACTGCAATAAAAGCTTTTTAAAGAGAATACCTACTGTTCAGAATACGAACTGTCAAAGAGTTAGGTTAAAAAATATTTAACCAAAATAACAACTTATGAAAGAAATTTAAATTAGTCAAAATATACACAATATTACGTATTTAATGTTTAGTGTAACAGGTTTTACTGTTCATAACAGTGTTAATTCATCGTAAAAGTAAATTATTGATGATTTTTAATTATTTTTTGTCAAAACTTTCCTACAAATTTACAATTTTTTATTCCCTACTCTGATTCTGTTAAAGATAGGGTAACGCGGTTTGAAATTCTGAATTTACGTCATGTATTATACACCGTTGAGCGGTTCAGGACTTACTAACTACTTTAACTTACATGAAATTCTTTTAAAATTTTAAATAAAATAAATAAATATATCATCACGGGACATTTCTGGGTGTGCCAATCTGCTTTATACACAGATTTCGGTAATGATGATCACATATTTGTACCGTGTGACTGTTTACCAGGCGTCTCCTCACGGGCAATCATTCCTGGCATGGAGAGTACACCACACGGGTCAATTTTGTGCCATTTAAAATTCGAAATATTTTTATAAAATAAAATTTTAAACATCTGGATATCGGCTCAGTTCACATTTTTTCATCCAAAAATTTGATAAAGTAAAGATAACCAATATTACATATTTCATAAATGTGAAAGTGGTTGAAAATTGAACAAACGCGACACTGATTCGAATTTGTCATAGTTTAATTTTTTTTATGAAACCGGTCCTAATAGTTTTATTGAAACATTTTTGTTTAAAATCAATTGGGAAATTTTGAGCAAGAAAAATCTGATTTCCCATGTTAAACGCCTGGCCCGCTTTTTAATCGAAGACTAGACTTGCCTATTATAAACATTTGATTTTGATTCTGATTTAATGGTTTCTAATGGTGATGAAGTTTGAATTGTTGAATAAACATTGTATTACAAAGCCGAACCCAAAGTTTTTTTTTGTCTATCGGTCTCATAAAATTTAAGCCGTAAATATTATTGATTAGTGTTGCGCAGGGTAATTAACATGTACCTGATAACAGAGCATGCCGCGCAGTCGACAACCACGCCATCGAATAGCCGTAGCATCAAAAACCGGTTCATCGAAAGTCGCCACATACCCTCCACCACAGGCCGTAGCGACGAAAACCGTCACATCGAAAGTCGCCACGTCGACATCAACCCCCACCACTGACCGTAGCTGCGATAACTGTCACATCGAAAGTCACCACGTCGACATCACCCCCCACCACTGACCGTAGCTACGATAGCCGTTACATCGAAAGTCGTCACGTCGACATCACCCCTCACATAAACACCACTGAGTCCTTCAAAGCGTTAAAGTGAAATGATACCCTCGATTAATTTGTTTCTACGCCGAGGCGAGCGCTAGTGAGCACTGACATGAATAACTATGGCTGAGTCGGTAAAGCAGAAATTTTTGTATATTTGGCAGTCTCCATCTATTCGATAATAGTTATACTTTGTTCCAAATGACAAACCTAAAAGTAAAAATATGTGCGGCAATAATTTCAATTTTATTAGCGAACGTATATTTTATTTGTACGAATTGAACCATTAATAATATATTGCAAGAATAATGTTTTTTGGGAAAAATAACGATAGACTGAATAATAAATAACATTTTTTTTTTAAATTAATTTTATACTCGTATTCAGCTGTATCGCTATAACATTGTTTGTACTTCATAGTATTTACGTTAGATGACACCGCCATGTTCGAGTAGGTCATGGTATTTACACAAATGATTAAATGAAAGAAAATAACTATTTTTGTCAAAAAATTTATTGTTACAAAATATAAAACAGTTAAACATTATATGATAGACTGAACAAATATGTGTGTGTATTATAAAATATTAGAGGTATCTAATATTGTATGTGTAAATGTTTCAAAATAGGTGAAATATTTACCATTTTATTTTATAATACAGATGTATAAATTTATTTTAAATGTTATGGAAAAATAGAAACATGCTATTATAATTGTTTTAAAATTTAAACTCTCTCACTATTAAAAACTAGATTGAAATAAGGAATAAAAATCCACACTCGGTATAGGTTTTAAAAAATTTAAAAGATTTTTTATTGCAATCCGGCGTTGCTTCCATCATCCGACGAATTACAAGATTGAATTTTAAAATACCGAATGCTCTTATGTTGAAATTACGAGCTGTTTGTCCAATATAAATATAGTCACAATCACTGGAGTTTATTTGATAGATACCGGACTTTGTACCTCCCTCTACCATTGGTAAGGGTGGTATAGGGGTCGTGCTAAAAATCGCATATCGAGATTTTGGTAAATGACCACGTTTTAAGGTCTTTAGAATCAAATTTTAACATTTTCACGACGATGTCTGTATGTATGTGCGTGTGTGGATCCTCTATACTCTATACGCTCTAACTCTAATACTATAATTCAGAAAAATTTTATATCGTGTATTTCTACCTTATTCCAATATAGAAAGAAGCCATTAGATTTTGGCATAAATCAGGTAACCGGAAATAGCACTTTACTTGAGGCTCAAAATAGTTTTTCTTCGAAAAATACCTTCAAATGTTATTTTTTCGAGATTTGAGTTATTATAAAAATTAAAGATTATTAATTTTTGTAGGTGCAGATTTGCATAAATACTTTTTCTATACATTTTATGGATAATTTTATAAAATTATATATAATTTAAATACCGGAGCCCACGCTTTAAACAAACAGCAAACACAACACCTTGATTACACAGTTCATATCTCAAATGTACGAATATGTAACTGACAGATAAATGTCACTGTCAAAGAACTAATTAAATTAATAAAAATTAAATAGCGGGAGGTATTGTGTTGGACACATTACATTTTTATAATTATTTTGGGATAAATTTTATTATTAATTAGTATTGTTTAAATTATTTTTATTATAGAAACCGCATTCTATATTAAATTTTCTTAGCTCAAAGGATAATTTTTCACTCAATTGATTTATATCTTGATTTGATATACAGGCTGGTGGCGGTTAGGGGTGAACATACGGATTTAACATGGGATTTTAGTTTTTTTGCAATTTCCTGCTCTCCTGTTCATTTTATGGCAAAAACTGTAGAGTATAAAATTGTTCACAATTAAAAATTGCATACAAAAATGTATTTACATTTATTATTATGTTTTTCGTTTCTTCACAATTTTAAAAAGAAATTTCAAAATTTCTGTTATTTTGTAGCAATAGCCTTGGAATTAATTTTTTTTTGTTGTTGTCAAAAATTATTTATAAACGTCAACCATGTGTTAATCTAACTTAAAAACTAAATAAAAACAAACAACTTTTAATTTTAATACGCATTTTTTTATTAGGTATACCATTTAATAATAAACCATTTCCAAATGTGTCAACAGTTTCATAAATAGTTAAAAAAATTGAGATCACAACTAATGTAAGGTGAAAGAAATTAACGAAAATAATAATGATAATAGAAAACGTCTAAGAAAGAGAATGAAGACATAATAATAAGAAAATAATTAAGAAATTACAATAAATATTCAAATAAGCCACCATTCTCGGCAAGGCAATAACCAAGTCTGTTGTAAAAAGAAGCTCTAACATTGGGTAATTGCCTTTCAGTAATTTTACCACACTCTTCGAATATAGCTGCTGTTAATAAATCCACATTATCTTTTAATTAGTGAAAATTTCGAAAATTTGACAAATTGAATGACATATTGGCTCGTACCACGAGCAGTTTTAACCAAAACGCTGTTTTAAGAAATGTCAAATTACATTCTTTAATATTTATAATAAATAATACCAAACAAATTTATCAAAATATGATTTTAAAGCAGAACATGGTTTATAATCAAACAAATATTTTTTTAAAAATCGTTCTTTATACATAAGGGCGAAATAAAATATTGAAATTTGATTTTGACATTTCTTAAAACAGCGTTTTAGTTAAAACCGTGCTCGTGGTACGAACCAAAATGTTTAAACATTTGAGTTATAAGTCATGGCTATTGCTAGAAATTAACAGAAATTTTGAAATTTGTTTTTAAAATTGCGAAGAAACAAAAAACATAATAATAAATGTAAATATATTTTTGTATGCAATTTTTAATTCTGAACAATTTTATACTGTACAGTTTTTGCCGTAAAATGAAGAGGAGAGCAAGAAATTGCAAAAAACTAAAATCCCATGTTAAATCCCTATGCTCACCCCTAACCGCCACCATCCTGTATACAGCGTATAGAATTATTTTAAAAGACTCAAACTTTTTCTTAGCAATAAGATTATGAAACAAATTAGGCGAGTAACCCTTGTTAAGGGCAATTGTTATAATGAAATCAAGCACTGACATATAATCAATTTCATTTAAGGGTATTTTTAAAAGTCTGTCTACCATTCTGTAAAAAGCAAACATTTTAATTTTATGCATATGATTGGAGTCAGCTGGAATGATCGTGTATGTATATGTATTTTTCCAATAGATTTTGAAATTAAATTTATTATTACATTGAGATATATTTAAATCTAAAAAATTTAGCGATTTTTCATGTTCTATTCCCATAGTGAATTTAATGTTATTTTCAATAGTATTAATATAGTTTAACAAATAATGTAGCTGTCTTTCAGTACCTGCAAATCATGTCATCGGCCTAACAAAAACAAAACAATAGTATATTGTATTATTAGGAGTAAAAGTGATACTTTGTGTGGCGAGCATGGAAGTTTGCACGACGAGCGAAGCGAGTCGGACAATTGCATGCGAGGCACACAAAGACACTTTTATTCCGAATGACACATTAATTTTTTTTTCAAACGCACTACTTTTTTTTTTATTCGCTAATTCTATGCAGTTGCTATGGATATTTGTTTATTTTATTTCTACTCGGCCGGCGTAGAAATTTCCAGCGGCGTAGAAATGAAATTTCTACCTTGTGAATCAAGTCACAAAAAGTGGCATTTCTATGACGTTTGAAAAAATATTATTAATTAAGAAAATTTCACTTGTCTAAATTTTAGTTTTCAAATAATCCATTTATATAAAAATTCATCATTGAAATTGAAATAATTTTGAAAATGGCATAATTCCACCAATTTTAAAAATTCATCACTTTTTTGTTTATCATTATTATTGTCTATTAGTTTTTGATTAATTATTTCTAATAATTTATTTACTGAAACTAATGTGAAAAGACCTGAAACATCAAATGACACTAATTTAAAGTTGGTAGGGATATTTTGATTTTTAATTTTATTAACTAAATCTAATGCATTTTTCACACTGTGGATAGGTTTGAAATTAAGTAAGCTAGGGATTAGATTGTTTAACAGTTTACAAAGTTTGTATGTAGGTTCTTCTACGTATGAAACAACTGGCCTTATGGGTATGTTGTCTTTATGTAATTTAGGTATGCCATATAATACTGGAGCACAACGAAGTACAACGGATTAGTATAAATAACTTATAAATCGTCAGTTAATAAATTATACACCATTAACATTTTATAACACAATAACCCAACGGTATGTAAATTATTTTCTTATTTTGTATTTAATTGTAATATTACTGCTTTTATATTGTATTTTTATACAATTTTTCGGAGCATGCATATAAACATTTTATTCATTTTAGATACTATTTGTAAAACTTAAAAATTATTTTGAGTTTTAAGTATAAAATCTCTTGATAGATTTAAATTAAATCCAAACGTTGATGAATTAGAACTTGTTCGTTTTTATTAAAATTCCCTTTGTCCAAATCAACCTCCAAATTATACCATCATGCATATTTTTATCTTCTATTTACCAGTGTACGAAAACGACATACTATATTGGTACATTTTCTATACCTAACAGCTAATAAAATATTTTGTATAAACAATTAATCTCTATAAGTATTTCAATCTAGTTTTAGTATTGAGAGTGTTTAAATTTTAAAACAATTCTAATAGCATGATTATGTTGCTCTCTAACATTTAAAATAAATTTATTTTATTTTGGAATCATAAACTTGTTTATCCGCTCTAAAAAACGGGCGCAATTTGGCATTTATCGCCCGAGAGCTTATAAAGTTGCCCAGCAACAGCTATTCAAACGTCAAAATCGTCGTTTTTAGGTAAATGTCAGACAATGTAATGAATTCGATAAATCACATATTTTGAACGCCGCTGCTCGTAAAACTATTCGTATCCTTTCTCGTATACGTCTTTTCTCTTCTGTGGAACGTACTTGCTCTGGGCAACGTCAATTTCATTCCATATTTCTTTTGAATAATCGATATCTTCCATTTTCATTTGACAGTAAATTAAAATTTGTTATAAACAAACAATATAGCGAGAAACCACAGCATACTTAAAATTCACAACGCCAGCACAACGATACCGAATATATACCCATTGAATCCTTGAATTTCGAGAACCAAAATAAAATAAAACGTTGTATGTACCATGGGCATAATCAAGATTGTAGCACTCGGGAAAATTAAAGCTCTCCGCTGCGCGTCGACCTTTAAACATTCCCCCGTGCTACAATCTTTTGATTATGCCCTTAATACATAAATAACTATTATAAATCTGCATTATAAAATAAAATGGTAAATATTTCACCTATTTTGAAACATATTTACACATACAATACTAGATACCTGTACTATTTTATAATACACAAATATATTTGTTAAACGTGTTCCAAAAAAAATTTTTTTTTGAATTTTTTCAATTTTTTCTTCATTGAAAAGCATTTTTCATCGTCTTTCCAACGAGCCCAAACTCGATGGTATTTGAAAAAAAATGAATTTTCTAACCTACAAAATCTTAACAACTGTCAATGTGACAGTGACCTCATACCCCCTATGCAACGCTCACTTATTAGTGTTTTTGGAAAAAAAATTGAACAATACAAATATATGACCCATATTGGAAAAACGTGCTCCGAAAATTTTTAAATTTTTTTTTTGGAATTTTTAAAATTTTTTTTTCATTGAAGAGCATTTTTCGTCGTCTTTCCAACGAGCCCAAACTCGATGGTATTTGAAAAAAAATGAATTTTCTAACCTACAAAATCTTAACAACTGTCAATGTGACAGTGACCTCATACCCCCTATGCAACGCTCACTTATTAGTGTTTTTGGAAAAAAAATTGAACAATACAAATATATGACCCATATTGGAAAAACGTGTTCCGAAAATTTTTCAATTTTTTTAACTGTTTTATATTTTGTAACATTAAATTGTTGACAAAAATAGTTATTTTCTTCCATTTAATCATATGAGTAAATACCATGACATACTCGTACATGGCGGTGTCATCTAACGTAAATAATGTGAAGTACAAACTAGTGGCGTTTAGGTGGGGGGTGATGTCGACGTGGCGACTTTCGATGTGACGGCTATCGTAGCTACGGTCAGTGGTGGGGGATGATGTCGACGTGGCGACTTTCGATTTGACGGCTATCGTA
The DNA here is from genome assembly GCA_963082715.1 of Harpalus rubripes. Lineage (NCBI taxonomy): Eukaryota > Metazoa > Arthropoda > Insecta > Coleoptera > Carabidae > Harpalus > Harpalus rubripes. The sequence continues at coordinate 33,186,131 of OY720452.1, read as the reverse complement.
GCTACGGTTAGTGGTGGGGGGTGATACCGACGTGGCGACTTTCGATGTGACGGTTTTCGTAGCTACGGCCTGTGGTGGGGGGTATGTGTCGACGTGGCGACTTTCGATGGAACGGTTTTTCGATGCTACGGCTATTCGATGACGTGGTTGTCGTCACGCCGGCAGAATCCCGAAATAGCACGATGTATGTTCCAAGCGTCCGCAAAACCCGGGTCGTTATATTAGTTTTTAAAACAAGTATAAGGACTCGAGTTTTGTGCGTTAGGTTTTGATTTTGTCAGAATTAAAAAATAATAATTACAATGAGTCTAATTATTCACTCGGAAGACATCATTATCTTCGGGGCTTCTGCCGGCGTGATAGCTAGGCTCTTGTGAACATCACAGATCTGTGAGTATTCCTAGGGTAGTTAGAACGCTTACAGTTGTAAATTTCAATGTATTAGAGGCCATATGTTCCGCCATGGTATCAAGTTTCATTCCGAGAATTGGCAGCGTCTTTTTCACCTTGGCTTGCCATGTAAAGATGGTGGTCCCCAAGATGCTCGAGGGATTGAGAGGAGCAAGAAGTGAAATAAGGGTTTTGCTAGATCCTGCGATGGAAATCAGCCTCAATTGGGTTTTAGAGTTCGAAGCTACCGTCAACATGTAGCTGTAAATTAAAATGGCGTAAAGTGTGACCCGAGTAAAGTTTAGTGATCATGTTTTGTTTTTTGTATAGTGTTAATTATTAATAGTTTAATATAAATTTGCTTATAATATTACAGTAACTTTAAAATGAATCACAAAAATAGTGCAAACCGCTTTAGTTCATCACGATTCATACAATACTAGAGTAAATCCGCCGCATGTGGAATAGGGCCATAGAGTGGAATACGTGTATTTCTAGGATACCTTTATATACAGGGTATGGCAATGGGCCAAGATCGCCGCCATTGCCGGTAATTCATTTCCCTATTTATTTGTAATAAATGTGATATTATATTAAAAATAATATTAAATAATCACACTGTGAATTTATAAAGGTAATAAAAATTAATTTATTTAAGAGATACACAATTATTATTATGTCGTACATTTAGAGGTTATGTAGAATATATGATATTTGTTGTTATTATCACATCTAATTTAATATCACTAGTTCTTATTTACATAATAATTATATATTCTAAACTTACCTTTTAAAAATTTAAATGATTTTGCTTAAAATTGGTAATTTTTAGTTGTTTTCAATATGTCAGTAGTCGTGATGAGATCTTAACAAACTACAAAGTAAATAAAATAAAAATATTACTTACACTTTAAGTACATATTAATATGATATGTAAATGTGTTTTTCATCAAAATAAAAGAAATAGCTACGAAAATACATAATAATTTGCGCAAGAACAACACATATAACAGACATGCCGGTAATGGCGGACGAAACGTGAGCCACGCCATGGCCATACCCTGGTTATGAAGGTACCCCATACAAAAGGTGCAATCTGTGATTTAACAGATGTAACACCTGACACATGTGTTTAGATGAACTAAGAACATGATTTAAATGTTGGCTTGCTGCGACTTAATATAACCCCAAAATACAAAAAACCTTGTTGGTGAGCGCTGAGATTTTTTGGTAAGTAGCAATAAGTTTTAGTTTAATATAGTGCAACGCGTTTTCTTTTTATTGGAACAGTCTTAAGGTCCATAAATACATGATGTAAGCACGATATTGCTTTGTTTTCTAATAGCTCGATTTATTGGCACGAACTGTAGAGTAGGAAAGTTCCTAATGTGGAATAGTAGACTAAGTTTAGTTTGGTTAATTTTTACAAATATATATTTATTTCCATTTTTATTTATTTACATATCTACACTCTACACATTTAAACCATAGAGTGGTGCGGAGATAGGAGCAGTTTCATCTTGTTTTCTTATTGGATAATACCCCAAAATTATCTAATCAAACAATGTCAAACTGCTACTATTTTTATACCACTCTATAGTTAAAACGGTTAGCGTATAAATAAAAATATATCTAAGAATTTTCTTTTTGCTTTGGGGTTATTTGTTTGATATTTGATTGAGTGCAATATATTCCATTTTAGCACGCGGCAGTATGCTACATTACCCGGCATTCCACTTTAACTCACCAATTCCCATTTTGTAGAAAAATATTAATAACAATAAAAATTCATAAAAAAATCAACATAAATGAATAAGCTACTTGTCATTAATACTATACACATCCTGCCTGCAAAAATTGAGGGTTGGTAGGTGCTTCTTTTTATAATTTTTTAAATAATTTAATAAAAATGATATTCCACAATCGGCGCATTTACTCTACTCCTCTAAAGATATATTGCCACCCAATAAGTAACCTATGTATCACGTAACCTTATCAGTTAATATACCCAAATTAATTACAATAAATAAGATTGTGTAAAAATAATGTAAAAAGTAAGTAAAGTAAGTGAATCCATGGCCGAAGTGTAAGTGTTTCATACAATCCTCCAAGCAAGCACCGTGGTCATCAACCATTATCAAGCAGCGGGAAATGTCGAGACGCCAGTACGGAAGCGCTGAAGGGCCACTATATCTCGTCTTTTTTAACTCGACTAACAGTTATGATAAACACGACTAACAGTCGAGTTTATAAATAGCGACTGTTAGTCGCGTTTATCTCGACTGTTAGTCGCGTTTATTTCGACTGTTAATCGTGTTTATATCGACTGTTAGTCACGTTTATCTCGACTGTTAGTCGCGTTTATCTCGACTGTTAGTCGTGTTTATCTCGACCGTTAATCATGTTTATCTCGACTGTTAGTCGCGTTTATCTCGACTGGTAATCGTGTTTATCTCGACTGTTAGTCGCGTTTATCTTGACTGTTAGTCGCGTTTATCTTCACTGTTAGTCGCGTTTATTTCGACTGTTAGTCGTGTTTATCGCGTAGCAGTTCATGTACTTCCCCGTTTTTCGAATCATTTTCATTGTACTAGTTGGCTAGTGCTGGTTAGATAAACACGACTAACAGTCGAGATAAACGCGACTAAGAGTCGAGATAAACGCAACTAACACTCGAGATAAACGCGTCTAACAGTCGAGTTAAACGCGACTAACAGTCGAGATAAACGCGACTAACAGTCGCTATTTGTAAACTCGACTGATAGTCGCGTTTATCTCGAATAACAGTCGTTTTTAACTTGACTATTAGTCGACTTAAACAAAAAGATGAAATATAGTGGCCCTCCAGCGCTTCCGTACGCCAGTAATATTTTGTTACAACAACTGTGTGAATTATAAATAATAAATGCACAAAGCTTCGAGCTTTTATTAGTATAAATTTCATCATAATTATAATCAGTAATAATGTCTATAATATTTGATAACTTTTTTTTGTGTATTTTATAGTATTTTTTTTTATTTTAAACTGTTGCTAAAAGTAAGATTCATATTTAACGGCAATTTCCTGTGGGATGAAATATCGGCAACTCATTAGAGGGTATGTGTAATTATTATTACTAGAAGTAACAGTAGCGCAGTAGGCTACTGCACGCTAGCCAACCTTTTAACAGCAATTAATTAGTAAACACCTTTTTCCATTGTGTGCATGCGCCAATGGGATAAAAGACGCTAGATATCATAGGCGGGAAGTTATTTGGAATATATTCTAAAGTATATTAATAATATGAAAATGTATTTCCATATTTATATGTGAACCAAAATATAACCACAACTGTAATACAGTAATAAGTCTACTCTAACATGTTCTTAAATCTTTAGTAATCAATTTTTCCAAATGCAAAAATAATTTAATACACTGCGTTATAATTAAACCAAAAATTGTTTATTACTAGATCGACCGGGTAGGTACTTAATATTAACTGTATACCCTGCGCAACAATAAAGAAATCAATTGTTCGCTATAAATGGGGTTTCAGTTGCAAGATTTTATGTTGTATATTATTTTTTTATGTTTAGTCTGTTTTATACAAATTATTGTGAAATTGCATTATATCTTTTTCTGCGACATGAGTTAAAAATTGAGATAGAAAAAAAGGTCATATATCATCCGTACCGTTTTCAGGTTTTTTTTTTTTGTAAATAAAATAACAAAACAAAACAAGAACTTGTATTTGTATAAATATAAAAATAAATCCATCCTTTATCACATTCCGAGACGAAGATCGTCCAGCAGCCGACAATGAGATTTTTACGCTGAGCAAAATGCGACCGGCGTCATCTATAACGACCGGTTAAACAAGAAATTTTTCTAATTAACTATTTACAGAGAATTCACTGACTTAGTCAATGAACTCGGATTTTAGAAACCATCAAATTTTTTACGTTTTATTAAATAGGTTAGCGGGAAATTTTGATTAAAAATAAACTTAAAATATCAAAAATCTAATTAAAAGTTACTTTTTTATACTTACATTATCGAGTTCTTTCTGGAGATCACATTCTGGTAGTCTAGGCATAGTTATCAACTCAAAATTTCCATTTGATATTGTATAATTAAATATGCTTCCTTCTGGTGGTATGTTATGTGTATTATAATTACTTCCAAATAATGCAACTAGAGTTACATTTCTTGACTCTAAACACTTTTCATATGTCAGAGTTGCTTTAAATCCAATAATAGAAAACACTACAATTCCAGCAAACATTGAAGTTAAACAATTAGTTAAGGACACCATTATTGCATCCCTGTAACAATTATTATTGACTGGATTGTAAGATGAAAATGCTATTAGTCCTCCAAATGCTAAACCAAGTGAAAAGAAAATCTGTGTTCCAGCTTCAAGCCACACGACAGGATCCAGAATTGTGTGCCACTTAGGAGTGAATAGATGTCGCAATCCATCAGACATGCCTCTGAGGGTTACTCCGCGGAAGAAGAAGACAATCAGGACAATGTATGGGAAGGTAGCGGTGACGTACACAACCTTTCCAGATGAAGCGATGCCCTTAATCATGCACATGTAAACCAAAATCCACGCAGCCACTAATGCGAGTCCGATTTTCCAGTTAAACGACTCGGGAGTATTGATGTCATTGGAGATCTTTAGAGTTGTACGGTACCAGAAGTATTGCGTTGGACTGCTAACCTGAAATGAGGTAATATATTATTCAGAATATGTCTTAAATACATGGACTGAAATGATAACTAGTCTAGTTACAGGTTTAGAACGGTCTGGGAAACAACTACGGTACCTTTTCTTCAAATATGTAATATAAATAAAAATATTTCATTAAAGTTTTCAAACTATAAAGAAAAACAAAGCTTTTCACTTAAAACTCTACAAGAAAATTGTTGGAAAATGATTATTATATAACAAAATAAAAATTAATTATCATTTTTACTGCTGATAACCTCGGTATAATAAGTAATTATGATAGAATATCTATTTTCTCGAAGCTTTGACAATATACTGGGTGTTTCACGAATAAGAGACACCTCGATTTTTTTCTTTATTATTGGGTATAGAAGAGAATAATTAAAATAAAAGTTGTAATAGAACAACAAAGAATTTGAGAAAAAATCAATTGAAATTGATGCCACCAGGCATGGTGGTATTCACGCGAGCATAGTGCGTGACTTAAAAGCTAATTCGTCAAGCCAGCTCCAAGCAGATGAAAGACAGCAAGTCCGAGGCTACCTCCTCTTCATCAGCCAGTGTCCGAGCGCAACTCCACTGGCCCCCACCGTAGCGAGACGGGTTCAGTCGAGGCCATGCGAGAATACAGGCCTGAATGCTCAATTCGTGACGTCACAGCTAGCCTCCTGGTGTCACACCACGCCTCGAACGACAGCATTGTAACCATAGGAACAATACGGAATTATAAACAAATAGAATTGTAAAATGTCATAAAGATATACAATACGTAAAGAACTATTCAAATATTATTAACTATTTTAAATACATAACTAAATAAACTAAATAAAAAACGATTTATAAATGGCCTAACTATACTAATAAACTCATGTTTTATTTTAAATTATTTATTGTTGTTTAAATAATACAAGAAATAATAAAATAATATCAATAAATCTTTAGATCTGGAGCTAACAAATAAAAATAATATAATATGAAAATTTTATAATAAAACTAAATACGAATAACTTACATAAGTACGCATATTATGTATTTAAAATAACCATTTCTTTGAAATAAAATACATTTAGGTGCTCGCTAATTTTTTTTTGTTAAACTGCTTTTAATTATAAATTATTTTTTTCCAGTTTATAATTATTTAGTAAAATGTTATTAAATATTCCTAAAAAAATTTCGTAACAACTAAATTTGATATTCTGTATGATATACATTCACCATATATTAGGAAAACTTGTTTAGCTTCTAATATCTCGGATGTCAGCTATATCAATTTAGCCGTGTTATCGTAAATGCTGCTGCATATTGGCACACAGCATTTTAAAACCATTTTTGCAATTTCCCTTCAACGAAAAACAATCGAAATTTGACGTTCCAAGCTGCGCTGTGCCGTGCGTCCACTCACGCTGACTGCTGTAGCTCGACTGTTTTTAGAGGTCGAGATTAGCTCGCTAGCCTCATAGTTTGACGTGACGCATTGAGCAGGGATAAGCATTCAGGCCTGAATTCTCGTGTTGCCTTGGTTCAATCCCCTCATTGGCCTCCTCCACGCCACAGGCCAGGTCTATGAAACTCGAATAACCGGCCTGATATAATGTTGTAGTTCGAAGTATGTTGATAGGGGACGATTTGGCGTTACTATAACTTCTCAATATTAGACTCTACCTTGCCAGCTGTTGAAAATGTTTCAAAAATGACATAATGATATTTCATGTAAATGAAATTGATTGATTCTATTGAAACCGTGTTGAAAACAATCAAATGAAAATAAATATATTTATACATGAAAAAATGTAAATTACAAGGGTTAATATTTATGTGTTGCTTATATTTTTAAAAAGTTAAATTTCGTCTTTTTAGTAATCAATTTCCCCAAATTCAACAATAATTGAATACATTGCGTCATAATTAAACCGATTTTCTTTATTACTAGATCGACAAAGTAGGTACTTATTATTAACTGGATACCCTGCGCAACAATAAAGAAATCAATTGTTCGCTATAAATGTGGTTTCACTTGCAAGATTAATACTATTGAATTTTATAACGTAATAATGATATTTTTGTAATACGGTTGATATTTTATGTTGTATATTAATTTTTTATGTTTAGTATGTTTTATAAAAATTACTGTGGAAATACATTATATCTTTTTCTGCGACGTGAGTTAAAAATTGAGATAGATAGTCATATATCATCAGTCTCTGAAACTCGAACAGCCGGCCTGATATATTGTACTTCGAAGTATGTCGATAGGGGACGATTTGGCGCTACTATAGCTTCTCATTACCAGACTCTACCTTGCCCACCGTTGAGAATGTTTCAAAAATGCCATAATGACATTTCATGTAAATGAAATTTATTGATTGCAGTAAAACCGTTTTGAAAACATAATCAAATGAAAATAAATATATTCAGGCCCGCTGGGTACGGGCATGCAGGGCACCGCAAGCTCTTCATCGATCTCATTCACATTATTTGCATATCCTTTTTTTATTGTCATAACAACGACATCTATTGATCTATGTCGAAAATAAATGCCAATGGGGTAGAATAGTGCGACGTCAAAGCATAGCGCCAAATATGAAGCACTGTCCTAAGCAAAAACGATACTTTCAAAGTAGACTCTATTGACAGAACACATAAGGGTTATAATTTAAAGGCTTGTAATTTGATGCTGATATTATTGTTACTATAAAGAAGTTAACTTTGATGTATTAATAACATCAAATTTTAAACATTTTTCTATTATTTCGTAATACAATGTATACACATTAGTAAATAATAAAGGTTTTATTTCAAATTAAAATCAACTCTGCACATTCTGAACTACAGAGCATCATTTTTGCGCAGCTTCAAACATAGCCGAGAGTTTACCGACGTACCCACTGAGATTTTGCTTGTTGGCGTTTTTGAGCATTTTCAAATCAGTTCTTTTCAAAACTTTAGATTTTTTCTTTTAAAGTTTAATGTACGTAAATAACTATGCCTATCCACATTAATATATTAATAATATGCGTGTTCTTAGGGTACTGTAACATAAAAATGGTTCGCTGTCTTTCAAACGTGCCTTCCGGCCGCTTCACGCGATGTTTCACGAACATGTTTGAGGTTGGACGAACATGCAGTTCCATGCAAAGTATTTTAAAACTTAAATAGAATAATTATTATTACTAATTAGAATAATATATTTTGTTTAATTGAAAGGGTAATATTCAAACTTAACTGAATGATAGCTTAAATAGCTAACTTTTCTTAATTAAGTAAGATATTGCCGACGAAATAAACTGCTTAAAATTATAGTTCTTATTTGCTGTGGCAATAAGGTTCACTTTGAAAGATGTGTTCCCGGTAGGACAGCAGTTTAAATGAAGCGCGCCGCATATGACGTAATTACTGAACTACCTTATTGAACAATTTGACGCAGGGACTTCCCGCTGTCCTATACCTGGCGATAGTTTTACGTTCAGGGCAATCCCCGTGCCGCCGTGCAGTGCCGTGGCATATTTATTCTTCAGTCACCTGTTTTCATGTAACGCACAGCGCCTTCATCGCATAATTTTGTTTACCGATGTTGATGACTAGTTATTAGTTATTTAATTGTAATATTCCTTCCAGTATTACAAAGTGAATAATTAATAACTGGTTAAATAATGTCATACCTACGTATATATTTCAGCTTTCAGCGTTTATTATAAGTGGGAAAATCGCAAACATGCTATGGAAGAATCTGAAGAAAAAAATATGTTGCAGCCAATGTCCTTCAGAAAGTTATAATAGAAGTGATACAAGTGAAGGTATTTTAAAGAACCTATAAGCAATATGTCGTCATTAGCGGTTTCTATTAGTTTGACATGTAGTGACGACCCGGTTTCGTGGCCTGCTAGTATTGTCGCAATCAGAAATATTATCACATTTAGTTCTTTCCAAATTACTCCTATTAAACGTGTTACCCTGTTACCAAAGCTATTAACGAGTTCACTGACCGGAAGGCACAATCGCAGGCGATAACGCATTTTCTAATAAACTTGCCAAATACAAGGTTTAATAACAGTTCCGTGAATGCGACACGATGCTCCACATCGACCTGGTCATTTTATGTGTAAATGTTCATGTTACTGGAATAATTGCGCTATTGGGCATCGTAGAGTACGACGGCCGGCGTGGTGTAGTATAGTCACCGGCTATTCGTCCTATTCTGCGAAACTTCATAGCGCACACTCATCTAACAAGCCATCAGATTACGTACAATTAGGGTGACCTAATATACTATCGTAATCTAATTTGCAATCCGAATTCGCAATCCGGTCTAGTTCGTGGAAAGTGTGTTAATTAGTGAATCAATCAAAATTAATCATAAAAACCAAACTTGTGGCTCGTTAGATTTTCGTGGGTTACGGGATGTCATATCAGCACCGCAAGATATGGATAAAGTATAAAAAGGTCGGGTTGCCGAAGCAGAGGCAATCAGTGTTCCGAAACTGTGTGCCAGAACAATTGTCCCTGCTTCGCTGACCAACCAGAAATACACCACCCTCGAGAGATGGACCTGTTGACGGTGAATATGAAAGTCGACTATTTTACCATTTTACCAATATGTTAACACAATGTAATTGCAATACGAAACATTATAAGAACTGCTTCTACTATAACACTTGTTATTCATTATCCCATTACCTGGTAATGGGTCTCCATACTCTTTGTCAGCGCCATAGTTGTTTTTATTCAACCCTTACATGGAATAAGTCACGCCCACTGGCGACGTAGTGGGGATGAGAGTATGATAAACGTGACATTTGGTGGAGGTGCCGGGTAATAAAAACAACTACAGGCTAGTGGTATAATGAAGGACAAAAAATTACGCTTAAACTAAATTAGTATGTGCAGAGTATGAGCGAATATGCGCTAGGGTCGCGTAGTAAACCACAATTAGAACTAACGGTAGAACGTAGCATAATACGAACCTTCGAACCAAGACCAAGAGATCAGTTTGCAGCAGTTGCTGGAACAAGTACGCAACTAACGCCCCCCGCATCTAGCCCTATCACCGAAACTGCAAATTTAACACCCAACCCACCTGAAGGGGTTGTGGAGAACACGGCACCAGTAATAAGCCCGATAACAGCGAACGAGGAATCTAACTTCTCGCTACTCTCACTAAGCGTAACCGATCATGCTATGCCTGACGATATACCAGGAAACGCCGGCGGTGCAGCCGCGATTCCGAGGGAGGCCGCACGGGCCATGCAGGCCTATGGTCTACCCGCCGCAGGCACCAATCCCGCCACGGTTCGTGGAACCTGAAAAATTCGACTCGCATAGAGGCTGTAGAATTTTGACGGCACTTCGAACGGGCCGCAGAAGCAAATAGGTGGAGTGAGGCGTCGAAATTGGCGTATTTCGATATGTACTTAGCCGGACGAGCCGAAGTGTGGTACCGGACATTCACAAACCGTCATCCACCACAAAATTGGCTTGCGTTAGTCACTGCATTTAAGGCAGAGTTTTTACCAATGGGTTATGAGCGGAAACTGTGGGAACAGTGGTGTACACGAGTACTATTACGCCATGTTAGATGTACACGACGACCTGCCAGAACCACTGTCAGACGAGCAGGTCCGGGCGACTATAGAAAGTGGGCTACTGCCGCACTTACAAGAGAAAATAGTGGTATGCAGACCAAAAAGCCCAAAGGAGCTAAAAGACGCCATAGACCTCATATGCGACACTGAGGATCGCATAGCCCGCCTCCGTGAGCGGGGCGAAGAGAAAACAAGGGGCCCTAACGAGTACCGGACCGACCTGCTGGTGATAGAGGAAAGATTAGTAAAAATGATTCGGAGCCAGGCCACGCCTGCGGTATCACCCCAACAACACCCAAGGCCAGGTCTATCGGGGTACAGGAGAGACCCACCACGCCAAATGACTAGGTTCGAACCGCGGGATGCACGACAGTACACACCAAGGGATGCTCGACTAGCCCCAGCATACGAGGCTCGAAATACGAGGGGTCCCGCACCACCGATGACGCAGGGATATGAGCCGCGCAACACAAGGACGCACGATGGGCGCCTAATATGTTATAATTGTCAGCGACCGGGACACTATGCGCGGATGTGTCCGGTAACCGAACGCATGGGTGTAAGCGGAAACCCTGGTCAAGGTAACACTAATAATCTCCAGAGGCCGGGAAACGTGTCCTCACGGCGCTAGTTGAGGACCGTAGTGCCGTGTACCATGTTAATCAAGGGCCTCGCAAACTAGAAACAGATAAAACTAATTTTAGAATACTCACAGTCGCAGGTAGGTTGAATAATCAACCCGCGAGCATCTTTGTCGACACAGGGGCCGCATATAACGTAGTGGGTGTAGGCCACATCCAAGACTATGTTCCCACATCGGTAAATGCTTTACGCTGTGCAGGCGGACATTTAGTACCGGTACTGGGAAAAACGTTGGCAAATGTCACAATGGGACCGTGGACCACAGAAGTAGCCGCTCTAGTAGTCCATAAACTGCCATGTGATCTTATTTTAGGTATACAACTCTTAACAAATCATAGGGCAATAATAGATTTCAACACACAAAAAATAACTTTCGTAATAACCCCCGCGGAAATGATTAACATAAAATTTTAATCACCAGGCGATACCACTGTTCTAGGACCGCTGGAAATCTCAGCGAAAAGTATATGTGCTGATAACACTGAGCACAACAATGTCTGGCCGGCTATCAACAGTCTGCCACCAGTGCGAGATATGAATAAACTCGCTCTCGCCGGCGAACTACACATAGATTGGGGTGCTACGGTACGCTGTTTACTGATAGAAGAAAACACAACAAACGCCTAGTACAACATAGAGATCCGGAAAGACTTGCTATCAATATTTGGTTTAGAAATAATCGCGTTATGGCCCGATGAAATTAATATTGGTACATGGCAGGCGCACGTAAGGAATGTCTCGCGCACCAATAAACAATTATTTAAACACACCGCTTTTGCTTATAACCATTATAACGCCATGCAACAAACTAACCCTATAATTAAAAATGTAAATGATATACTATTATTAAACCCGGAGGATGATAAAAAACACAACATTAATCCGGAATTAACAAAAGAGCAGCGGGGTAAAGTACTAGAATTAATAGAAGAATTCAGCGACGCATTCGCTTGGAATTCAAAACAGATCGGCCTTACTCATCTGGTCCAACATGAAATTCATACAGGGGATGCTCTCCCAATACATCAGAAACCATATAGGGCTTCACACAAAGAACGAGAATTCATCCGAGAGCAAATAAATGAGATGTTAGAAGACAATATAATACGATCCTCATATGGGCCATGGTCATCACCGGTAGTTCTCGTGAAAAATAAGGATGACACATGGAGTTTTGCGTAGATTACCGAAAATTAAACGCGGTAACGAAGCCCGACGTGTACCCACTTCCAGTAATAGAAGATATTTTGAGCTACCTGGGCAATGCAAAATATTTTACAAGCTTAGATTTGTTCAGCGGCTACTGGCAAATAAATACCAGTCAAGGAAGAAGATAAAACTAAAACCGCGTTTATTACACCAGACGGTCATTTCGAATTTAACGTACTTAGCCTTGGGCTATGTTCAGCCCCGGCAACATTTCAAAATTTTGCGGACACTGTTTTTAGAGATTTAAAATGGAAGGAAGTGCTTATCTACCTCGATGACGTAATCATTTTTAGTGAACATTCGAGGAACATTTAAAACGACTACGTCATGTATTTGAGAGATTACGAGACGCAAATCTCACACTGAAACCAACGAAATGTTGCTATCCGTAAACAGCCATTGACCTTCTCGGATTCAGAGTAACAGCCGACGGGGTATTACCGGATGTCAAAAAATTAACAGCAATCAGCGAGTTCCCTACACCAAAGAAAGTAAAGGATATACAAAGTTTTGTCGGATTATGTCATTATTATAGAAAATTCATTAAGGACTTTGCCAAAATTGCAAGGCCGTTATATAACCTCACCAAAAAGGATGTACCTTTCCATTTTATGAGAAAGGAATTGGCGGCATTAAATACATTAAAAGGAAAATAACAACCGCCCTCGTTTTAATGCATTTCGACCCAAAAGCCGACATAGAACTCAGAGTTGATGCTTGTGATGCCGAGTTGGGTGGCGTGCTTTTACCACATAAGGACGGATCCTGGCACCCAGTAGCGTACATTTCACGACGACTCACACCTGCCGAAGTAACTTACTCTATCACGGAAAAAGAATGTCTAGCCTTTGTATATGCCCTCACACAATTTCGCCATTATATATGGGGAAGAAAATTTCGAGTAGCAACTGACCACCACGCATTATGCTGGCTACGAACAGTTCGAGACCCCGTGGGCCGTTTAGCCCGCTGGAGCGTTAAATTGCAAGACTACCAATATGAAATTTTTCATAAAAGTGGGAAAGCACACACAGACGCCGACTGTTTATCACGTTACCCTTGTGGACAGGCTACCAAGCAAGATGAAGAAGAAGCTATCGACATCCCCACCTATTTGGCAATACCGGAAGACAGGTGCGCTTCAAAAACAGGACGAAAACCTCAGTGAACTAATCGAGGCAATTCTAAACCCCGAGTACGGTAGTTCACTATTACAACGGCGAGCAAAAAATTACGAGATGAGCGATGAAGGAATACTGTATAAAAAGAACCCGTCACCGGACGGTGAGAGACGACTCCTTGTAATCGGAGAAATCTTATACAGTAACCACGATAAGCCGCTAGCCGGACACTTAGGGTTTGCCAAAACTTATCACCGCATTAGTGCACAGTATTATTGGGAGACAATGCGCAGAGATGTGGAAAAATATGTACGTGGGTGTAACGATTGCCAAGCCAGAAAAGGCGTATCAAATGCAAAGCCAGCTGAACATTTACACCCTTTACCGATCGGGCAGCCATTTGATCGGGTAGGCATTGACTTACTAGGGCCATTCAGGAGGAGCAAAAAAGGGAAGAATTTTACAATAGTGGCAACAGATTATGCGACAAGATGGGCGGAAACAAAGGCCTTGCCGAGCGGTAAGGCCGAACCCGTAGCCCAGTTAATTTTGGAACAAATCATCTGTCGACACGGGTCGCCCAGAGTATTACTGAGCGACCGCGGAAAAGTATTCCAATCACAGATCGTGACCGAATTATTAAAGATCATGGGCACGGAAGGGAGATTTACAACTGCTTACCGCCCTCAAACAAATGGCTTGACTGAAAGGCTTAATAAAACCATTGCCGATATGCTCAGTATTTACACAAATACGGCACAGACAGTTTGGGATGGATACTTGCCTCATATCACTTTCACATACAACACAGCCAGGCAGGACACCACCAGAATGTCGCCATTTTTACTATTATATGGACGAGAACCCATACTGCCTACGGAGGCACAAATCACGTTGCCAATAGAGAATGAAATTGTTATTAAAACTCCAGAGCAGTTGCAGGACATCCGCGAACAAGCTAATCAAAACATTGAGAATAAGCAAATAAAAGATAAGACACGCTATGATAGCAGACATAGGGAAGTAAATTATGCGATAGGACAGAAAGTTAAAATATACAATCCTGAGCGATTTGTAGGAAAGAGCGACAAACTCTTGTTAAAATGGTACGGTCCATATGAAATTGTAGATAAGAAAATAGACGTTACATATGTGATTGCGAAAGGTAGCGGAAAGAAGCAAAAGTTGGAAACAGTGTACGTCGCGCGCTTGAAACCGTATCAGAAGCCGTGGCTGCCTGATAACCATAAGCAGCTTACTACGCGCGGCCATAATGGAAATGATAAGAGCAACTCGAGCGACACAGAACTGGATTTAGATGAGTAAAGGAAATCGACTTATAGAAAACTTAAACATTTAATCTAGAAACGATAAATAATAATAATAATATATAATATATAAATATATCATCACGGCATATTATAATAATAATAATAATAATAATAATAATAATAATAATAATAATAATATAAATAAACATAGCTACAAACAGTAATTAACATGCAATAAATATAGCTTTATACAGTAATATTCAAAAATAAAGCATCATAAATATCGTATAGGCGCCTGGGCGAAATACGCCGAGTTACAACACCTTGCGCGCTGGATTGCACGGGGCCGTGCTCTAAATCGAGCGGCGGAACTCATGCTCTCCGCCTTGTGGTTCATGGTCCTACCCCTCATCCATGAGGTGGAAGGATGGATGTTGTGAAAACGGCCTCCCAAATGCCATCACGGTGCTTAGGGAATTTCAGCGGAAATACCAGACCCTCCGGGGGAATAGCGCGCCATTTAACGTCGAGGAGCTAACGGCCGAGGCGGCAAGCCGAGGATGGCAGCCCGAGTTCTATTACCCCGAGGAAGATCCCGCGGAACAACATTACGCGTCGATCTTCCAGACCTCAGAGTTTTCCGACGCCGGACGATCGCCATCTCTTGGGTCCATGGAAACCAATTTCTCCTCTCCCACTCCTTCCAACTGGTCACCGGATCGGACATCAAGCACCACCCCGGCAGAAGAATGCGGCGTAGTAATAGTAATAATAATAATATATATATATATATATATATATATATATATATATATATATATATATATATATATATATACCGGGTGTCTTAGGCCGACCGACACATGGGCGATTAACATGTAAAATTAGTTAATTGTGAATAGTATCTCCCCAGTGCAAGATATTAAGATGAAATTTTGCATGCTTATCCGGGGATACTATTTCTATGGATTTCAATTCAAATCAGTCAATTTACAAGTGTAATATTAGAATAAATTAAGAAAAATTGTAGAAGTACCATGAATGTTATTCATATCTTGAAAATAATAGTATCTAAGCAACAGCTCTGATAGAGTAGGGGTAACGTGTGCGCTTCACAATTTAGAGAGTCGGGTTCGAAACCAACCGACAGCAATATTTATTTTTTAATTTTTTCTTTTCAAAATAATTTTTATTATTAGTATGTTTTTAATCTTTTATTAATATTTTATTTAATAAAGTGGATACATTGTACGTAACAAGATTTATTTATTTAAAAAATATTAAATCGTACCTACTAATTACAACATTAAAATTTAAAAATTATAATAAATATTCAAAATGGCCGCCGTTTTGCGCTAAGCAAAATCCGAGACGATCGTAACATTGCTGTCTCACGTTGCTTAGCTGTCGATTAGAAATAAGCCTACATTCATTCCTTATTGCCGCTTTCAGGTCTTCTAAAGTAGTCAATTCATAATGGCCGTAAATTTTTGATTTTAAATGACCCAAAAAAAAAATCTAAGAGGCTTAGATCAGGAGACCTTGCCGGCCAATTAATTGGTCCATTTAAACCAATCCAAGAATCTGGAAATGAATTGTCCAAATATTCTTTGACAATTTGCACGTTATGCGCTGGACACCCATCCTGTTGAAACCATATCCTCTCCCTATTTAATTCTGTAAGTCTATGCCCAACTACTGTTTCCAATAAATCTAAATATTTTGGACCGTTCAATGTCCCTTCAATAAAATATGGTCCAATAATGTGTGATCCCAAAATTCCCGCCCAAACATTAACCTTCTGGGGATATTGGGTTCTTGATAAATTTTGAAGAGTTGGTTTATCTTTTGACCAGTGGCGAAAGTTTTGCACATTCGGTTCGTTATGAAGAGTAAATGTGCATTCATCGGTATAACAGAGGGAGTACAAAAAGTTTTTGTTTTCATTGGCTTTATCCGTAATTGTTTCACAATAAGTTGCTCTTCTTTCTTCGTCGCCGTCTCGCAATTCTTGATGGTTACCTACTTTGTAACTTCTAAATCCATTTTTCTTAAGTATTCTAGCAATTTTTGTTCTACTTATTCCACATTCCATTTGTAAACTTCTTAAACTAATAGTAGGCTCCACTTCAACCCGCGCAATTATTATTTCTTCAAATTCATTTTCAATTGGTTGTATTTCCTGCTTTGTGTGATTACACGGGATTTATTAACTACTTTTTCTGGATTTTCGGCAGAAAATACATCAGCAGTTTGCTGTGGGCTATTACCAATGTGAAATAATTTCACAATACGAATTTTATCTTTTGTACTTAAATCCATATTATTTAAATAACACTAGCAACAAATAAAGATAGTACAATACAAATCTGCATTTGACGTTTGATTATTCAAATCAAATGTTCTCGTTTTTTTGTTTTCGTCAGGGCTAACTATAATTTGAAGAAATTTAATTTATAATAAACCAATAAAGCAAATAATAAAATATTTTTTAAATAAATAAATCTTGTTACGTACAATGTATCCACTTTATTAAATTAAATATTAATAAAAGATTAAAAACATATTAATAATAAAAATTATTTTGAAAAGCAAAAATTAAAAAATAAATATTGCTGTCGGTTGGTTTTGAACCAGACTCTCTAAATTGTGAAGCGCGCACGTTACCCCTACTCTATCAGAGCTGTTGCTTAGATACTCTTATTTTCAAGATATGAATAACATTCATGGTACTTCTACAATTTTTCTTAATTTATTCTAATATTACACTTGTAAATTGACTGATTTGAATTGAAATCCATAGAAATAGTATCCCCGGATAAGCATGCAAAATTTCATCTTAATATCTTGCACTGGGGAGATACTATTCACAATTAACTAATTTTACATGTTAATCGCCCAAGTGTCGGTCGGCCTAAGACACCCGGTATATATATACATATATAACAATAACAGTAATAACCCAAATATATGTAGTCCTAGAGATTAAGAAATAAATAATAAAAAAGGTATATTTACAACTTTTATTAATATTGAAACCTATGAAAAGTAGGTGCCGAATGGTTTACTTCTGTTACAGGATGCTAATAATAATAGCGATCGTTATTAATGGTCAATGCGAAATAGAAATACCAGTGAAAATCTCAGCAGAGGCGTACTGGAAAAAATTGCCCGATGCAATTACCTACGAGGCCACCATCCCCCTCACCTATGAGTCCTAATGGATTCGAAACGGAGTCGGCAGGGACGAAGATTACCAGCGAACATGTGACAATAAGTCACAAGGTTGTGACACCATGGAGAGTATTCAAGACCTGTCCTTCGAATATAAGAACATTTTCTGTCGAATCGAATCATCATTAAACCCAGATTATTTCATAACACTCGAAGGAATCGAGCCTGCCCAAATGAAACAATTCGTGAAGAACAGCTTAAACACAATACGGGAGAGTCCAGCCCTGCCCAGCAGTAAACAATCATCTTCGACAAGGACGCGTCGAACTCTTAATTTTCTGGGAGATGCTTTCAACTGGTGTTGTGGCGTAATGACAGAAATAAAGATGAAGGACTTCGTAATGAACGGAAAAGAACTAGAGAAGCGAGTTGAATTGTTGCAAACAGGGATGCATGAGGCATACAAACATCTGACCGACATCACCACTAACTTCAATGAATATGACTCAGATGCAAGAAGCCTTCACAAAATTATACGGTAAAATGATGGTACTGAAAGATGCGGCAATATCCAATGAACACAACACAGAGAGTCTAAAGAGTACAATGACACTCTTACTTCGAAACGACTATGAAACGTTGGCACATATGATTGATACGCTGCGCCTAATACGGCAAAACGAAATTCTCAATGCATGTAAAAACCGTAATATACCCACGGCCATACTTACACCGGCAATACTCGCCGTCGACTTGGACAAATTGGAGTCAAAATTTAAAAAATACAGCCTACAACTGGCCATATTCACGGATAAACTATCGCAGTATTATAAATTACCAATTGTGGACTGCAGGATAAGCTCAACCACACTGTTCATACACCTCAAAATACCAGTAACGCAAATCGGAAGACAGTGGAAATTGGTAGATCTCCTAACAACCCCCTTTGGATGAAATAACGACACGTGCGTAATCATGCATGACACCATGTACCTCGCGGTGAGTGGAAAACACATGCGACTCATTTCCGGAGCTGGTTTACATCAGTGTCGACCTTATCATGACCGATTGTGCTATCTACCATGTTTCTCATCCGATGCGGTATATGGACCGCAATGTGCCTTCAAGATGTACACAGGCGCGACCGTGGATGATATCACCAAACGCTTTCTTTCTTTCCGTTGCTATCGGTCTCAGCAGATGGTTATCTTTGAGGTAAAACCGGACACTAATGTGATAAACCATCCACAAAATAATACGCACATACAATGTCCACGACGGATACAGGAAGTGAATAAACTACATATAGGACAGCCAGGAGCACTTCAAGTACAGTTGCCGTGTAATTGCGCGTTGTATATTAACTCAACGCAAGTGATAGCCCCGCGGGTACCATGCCGTGAAGATTGTCATCTGCTACAAATTATCCACGTATTGCCAGCCACCTGGTCCACGTTAAAATCCCTCAAAATCAACCCACTATCACCGGAAACGCATCCCGAGTACAACAACCTTTCAGAATGTCTAAATAATAATTAGACATTGGACGTGCCGCATCTTAACATCTTCAATAAGTGGTACGATAGGAATTTGGGATAAGGAATTTACACCCCGTACGTGGAAGCGGCAATACATCTAATCCACTTGGTAGGGGCAAATGGCACAACGGAATCGGAACTAGCGGTCATATACTTGTTATATGTCATCACATTAACTATATTTGGAATCGTCGGACTTATAATTCTCCTGCGCTACCTGAATAAACACTGGAAAAGCGGACGCTGCCCGCTGTGCAGCCGCACAAGAACAACAACGGAAACCGAGTTAGAATTCGTAAAAGTCGCTGAGGTTACATTGAAGCTACCTAACGGGAAAAGGATTCCCCTCAAGTTCAGCAACATACCAGTCGCGGAAGGATCGACCTGCCGAGAGGCTGGTGGGTTACAACCTGGGACTTCGGGACATCTGTAGGAGTTGAAACCCGTACCTGCAGTAGAGGGAGCGACGCCCGAAGCCCCCTTCTTTAAAAAGATGTGTAAGATAATTAGTATGCTCTGAGAGTGGCTGGCCTGAAATGTAAGACTGACTGATCACCAGTATTCCATTTTGTACGGCTGAATGGTCACCTCATTTAGGAATTACGCGCGTAATAATTAAGTTTTAGTAGAAAAAGTGTATGTGGCCCATATGTGTTTTATAGGAATTTTATCAAGTATGAAGTGATTAGTTTTTCAAGTGGGAAAAGTTTCAATTATTTTTTTCTAAGTAAAGGCCCTTTGTTTGTAGACGGGGTAGGCTTCACTAGGTGGGTGAAGCTTTAGGGGTCATAGGTCGTGAGCACCGACCGATGACTCGGCTATGTTCAATTTGGTAAGCGAGTATATCAAAACATACTGACGTGATTGACAGCCACCGTGGTAGGAAAACCACAGAATTGTGATTAAAATATTAAAGCATTAAAATAAACCACAAGTGTAAGGACGCTGATAAAAATCACACCCACAAACCACAGGAGTACCAGGATCACATCTTTAAGAGAAGCCGAGAACTCGACGTAGGAACACCGATAATACTCGCACCAACAAACCACAAAGGCACCAGGATTACAGAATCTAAAGGAGGGAAGAACTCAAATACTACCCCGCTCGCTTATACAACATGTATAGGTTTATAAGTTTAATTGTACTGACCATTGTAAAACATGGTTGGACAGGGCATGTAGAAGTCAACACAGGGGCATATTTCCAAATTCTACCTGAGACAATCGCTTATAAAACCTCTGTACGTCTTATATACAAGGTAGTATTTCTAGCGGCGGGGGAGAAAAATATAATTTTAAAAACTTGCTGCAAAGGATACGTAGCAGACAGAGACTGCAACGATTTGAACAATTTAATATCGGGAACTACCACGCCAAGTACGGGAGAACAAATCTTAGCAAACGACGGAAATTCGGCAGGTTGGGATTTCCAAATTGCTTCTAGGAACCATGTTCAGCGACTATTCTCCACTCAGGACGACATAACCACGTTTGGGCAAAAATTAAAGGACTTTCCATTTAAATTCGAGTTGGGACAAACTATAAATCTCTATCCAAATTTCAACATATCAAATTGTCAGGCGTTAAAAACTCACCTAAACACACTAAAATTAAAATTATTAACTCTCACCAGCACCTGTCACGCTCGTCATTTGGCACCTGAAATTATAATCATGAAGGTTTTACAAACGGACATAAACACCTTCAACAACACCACACAACAAAATAAATATAAGCCATCAATAATTGACGTAGGGAAATACTATGGCTTACCGCTCACAGATTGTCTGCTTACATCAGAAGCGCCGTCAGGTGTACACATGCCGATATTAAGACAAGAGGTGGAAAACGTTAGCTTACGACGATTGATACCGGCTCTCCTGGCCTGGAATAATCAAACCTGCGCATTGGAAGCTGAACATGTCGATTTGGCTATCCTACATTATGCTGATAAACGCATCAGTATCGTCACACCACAATGCGACCCACATCAAGACAGACTATGCGCCTTGGCCAGAACCTCTCAGGCAAACGTAATCACATCCACCTGTGCTACACTACTGTTCTCTGGAGCAACAATCAGTGAATTCACGCGCTTTTGCCCTATGTCATGTAAGTTGGCCGACGCAACTACACGAATAATAACACAAATCAATCAAAACTAGTACATAGTGACACATGCCCGACAGATGACAAAAATACAGTGCGGCGTAGCAAGAAATGTAAGTATCCTACCTCATTACGGTGCTATATGGGTACAAATTCCGTGAGGGTGTTCAATAACTATTGATACAGTGGCTAAAGTTATACCATCTTTTCCGTGTATCGCGCAAAATTTAAGTTTCAGTTACAAACAAATAATTCCCGCAGCCTGGACAAAAGTCAAAATTCTAAGCCTCCCGCCGTTCGACTCAGGTAATTATCCTATTTTTAGTAATCTGGAAGAATGCCTTGATGTAAATGCAATGAATACAGGTAAAAACGACGCTAATCTAATACTTCTATAAGCCCCATTGCCAGTCATTTTCATAATAATAATAATCATATTGTTATATAGAAATCGTAAGTGTGTTTCCGCAATTATCTTCCCCTGTACACAGCCAGCTGACGGCCAGAGCAGACAAGAGTACCAGTTCCAGGACATTGACACGTCGGCCCCCACAACCAGTACCGAGGAATCGTACCACATCGGTCAACTCCTCAACCGCCGACGGTGGCTACCTGCGCCTCGTAGCTCTGCATACCTAAGACGTCGCCCAGGAGCCAGGACCACCCTCACCTCCTGCGCCCCCCCTCCGAAGGAAACTACATGCATTTAAATTCCCCCGAATACCTAGCCATGCTAGGACACATATAAAAGTAAATAGTAATTATAAGAAATATGGTGAACTTCCACCTTGTGGTGTCACTCCCGACCTCCGTGACATGTCGAGGACGCCATGGTCTGAGGGGAGGGAAAATGTCGCAATCAGAAATATTATCACATTTAGTTCTTTCCAAATTACTCCTATTAAACGTGTTACTCTGTTACCAAAGCTATTAATGAGTTCACTGCCCGGAAGGCACAATCGCAGGCGATAACGCATTTTCTAATACAAGGTTTAATAACCTGGTACTCCTGCTCCACATCGACCTGGTCATTTTATGTGTAAATGTTCATGTCACTGGAATAATTGCGCTATTGGGCATCGTAGAG
Source organism: Harpalus rubripes (assembly GCA_963082715.1). Taxonomy (NCBI): domain Eukaryota; kingdom Metazoa; phylum Arthropoda; class Insecta; order Coleoptera; family Carabidae; genus Harpalus; species Harpalus rubripes. The sequence continues at coordinate 33,163,294 of OY720452.1, read as the reverse complement.
TACGACGGCCGGCGTGGTGTAGTATAGTCACCGGCTATCCGTCCTATTCTGCGAAACTTCGTAGCGCACACTCATCTAACAAGCCATCAGATTACGCACAATTAGGGTGAGCTAATATACTATCGTAACCTAATTTGCAATCCGGTCTAGTTGGTGGAAAGTGTGTTAATTAGTGAATCAATCAAAATTAATCGTAAAAACCAAACTTGTGACTCGTTAGATTTTCGTGGGTTACGGGATATCTTATCAGCACCGCAAGATATGGATTAAGTATAAAAAGGTCGGTTTGCCGAAGCAGAGGCAATCAGTGTTCCGAAACTGTGTGCCAAAACAATTGTGTCTACCAGAACTACACCACCCTCGTGAGAAGGACCTGTTGACGGTGAATATGTAAGTCGACTATTTTACCATTTTACCAATATGTTAACACAATGTAATTGCAATACGAAACATTTTAAGAACTGCTTCTACTATAACACTTGTTATTCATTATCTCATTACCTGGTAATGAGTCTCCATACTCTTTGTCAGCGCCATAGTTGTTTTTATTCAACCCTTACATGGAGTAAGTCACGCCCACTGTTGACGTAGTGGGGATGAGAGTATGATAAACGTGATAGTGATCTTTTTTATATTTTAGTTAGACGTGGTCCTGACAGGTATGTAGCCACAATTTTCTCTTTAGTGACAATGGACAAAAATTTAGTGACTCCTACTATTATAGAAAACTTTCTAATGGCGAAGAAATTAATAGAGATTGGCTTGTTTACTCTTTTTCAAAATATTCCGTTTATTGTTGTTGTTATCGCGTGCACAGCAATAAGTTAAATCATTGAAATTTTGTAACACATTAATTTTTCTGTACATTTTTTGTAACTATTTACATAACTGTCATTATTATGTATTTTTTCAACGCTTGCTGCCGTTGTGTCGTGAACATCTCACCCCATAGGTGTTGATATCGGGGATGTCAACACAGTTTTCAGCCGACGCGACGTTCATGACGCAGACTTTCGTGACAGGACGACGGTACATTCCGTTGGTAGTACGGATGTCTACAACTCGTATCTTGCCATCTGGTTCTGGAAAGACTTTTTCGATGACCCCCTTGGACCAGCAGTTACTTTGAAGAGAAGGATCTGTAACTAAAACAATATCGCCAACTTTTATTTGTTCATTATTATTGAACTATTTCTTTATCGTTTGCAAAGTTGGCAAATATTCTTTCATCCATCGTTTCCAGAAATTGTCTGCAAGTCGTTTAGCCACTCTCCATTGTTTTCTCAAGTTCATGTCATCTGTAAATATTCCAAAGTTTTCATTGAAATTTGATGAATTTCCAATCAAAAAATGGTTCGGGGTTAACGCTTCTAAATCTGCTGCGTCGAGTGAAACATGTGTTAGTGGTCTGCTGTTTATTACATATTCTACTTCTGTGAACAATGTTTGAAGTGTTTCTTCTTTCGGATAACGTTCTTTTAATGTAATCTTCAACGCCGTTTTTATTGATCTAATCAACCGTTCCCATGTACCTCCCATATGTGGAGCAGCAGGCGGGTTAAAGTTCCATTTTATTCCTTTTACAGTTAAATTATCTTTTATTGTTGTCTCATTTAACTCGTCTACTGCTTTCCTTAATTCCTTTTCTGCACCTCTTACATTTGTACCGTTGTCAGAGAATATTTCATTTGGATACCCTCTTCTGCAGATAAAACGTTGTATTGCCATGATACAAGAATCAGTATATAAAGAGACAGCCAGTTCTAAATGTATAGCTCTAGTCGTCATACAAGTAAATAAAACGCCATATCGTTTTTCGTGGCTACGTTTTACTGTTACTTCGTTTGGTCCAAAATAGTCCATTCCCGTATATGTGAATGGTTTGACGTGACTTTCAAGTCTTTGTGGTGGGAGTAAACCCATCTCCGGAATCAATGGTTTCGCGCGCTCGTTTATACAAAATTGACATATTTTCTTCAATATTCTCGCCAAGTGCAATTCTTCCTTTTACTCTTTATCAATAAATGGAGACAGTTGTCGAAGACGACTAGATTTTGTCAAAGACTTCTTGTTTTCTAAAATAGATATTTCTTCTTTAAAACTATCCCAATGAACCTTTTTATACCATATTTTTTTCAGCTTCTGCTATTTCTTGTGGGTTTAATGTTTCAGAATCATATGGTCTTTTGTGAATTAAATTTATAAATCGAAGTATCCATACAGTTGATCTTATCAATCTCATCCATGAGGAAAATCGCGAAATGTCTGGCAAATGTTCATATTCATGTTTTGTGTATGTAACAAATACTAAACATTCTTCTAAATTGTCATTCACGTTCATTTCTTTCTCCTTGGGCCACTGCGAATCTGGTAATCGTAAAAACTGTAGACCTTTCAACCACCGGCTTTGAAAATTTAACCCGTACAATTTTTCATTTCTAGTAGCTTCGTCTGCCACATTTTCATGTGATGGAACCCATTTCCATTGATGTAGCTCAGTTTCTTTATTTATTTCCTCCACGCGATGAGCTACAAAACTTTAGAATCTTTTAGATTCTGATCTTATCCAGCACAGAACCGTACGCGAGTCTGTCCAGTAATATGTTGCCTCTATATTTATTTCAAGCGCGTTTTTAATCGTTTTTGCCATTCTGCTTGCCATGACTGCCACCTGGAGTTCTAGTCGTGGTATTGATAATACTTTTAGTGGAGCTACACGCGTTTTTGACATTATAAAAGTTGTATATTTTTTATCGTCTGGTGTCTTCATTTTTAAATAAGCAACTGCAGCAAAGGCTTGCTGACTTGCATCACAAAATATGTGCATTTGTATACTTTTCATTTTATCAATTGGACAGTTTGATTCGAAAGTATAACATCTTGGAATTTCAAATTTATTTACATCTTTTAACTCCTCTAGCCAAATTATCCATCTTCTAAAAATATCTTTTGGAAGATCGTCATCCCATCCAATGCCACATTTCCACGTGTCTTGTAAAATAATCTTCCCTTTCAAATGACAAGGAGATAAAAACCCAAGTGGATCGTATATTGACATGATTAATTTTAATACTTCTCTTTTTGTAGGCCTTTTCTTTCCTGTTACTATATCAGGATGTACTTTATTAAATTTCAGGCCAAAAAAAAACTTATCTGAGTCACAATTCCAAGACAATCCGAGAGTTCTTTCAATTGGTAGTTCTGTGTCCGGGTATAGATCTTTTACATTTTTGGCTCGCATATCTTCAGGTATTTTTTGCAGAACATTAATAGAACTGCATCACCAGTTACATGTATGGAATCCTCCACGTCTATATATTTCAATGACTTCTTCGGTATCCTTACTATCAAGATAGTCATCTACGTAATATCGCTCGATTATTGCCTTGGATACGTCAGGATTCTCATTTTCAAATTCGCGTGCATTTGTCTTTTACAAAAATTGCAGAACATGGAGAGCATACAGCACCGAAAATCATAACTGTCATTTTCTCTCCATAAAATTCTCTGCGCTGGTAAGTCTTCATTGCGTATTCTTACTTGATGGAACATTTCTTTAATATCTGATATAAACCCAACCTTTCGCTGTTTAAATTTCATGATTACTTCCGGTAGTGAATTGAATAAATCAGAGCCAGTTAATAGAGCGTCATTCAAGCTCATTCCATGAGATTTTGCTGCAGCATCCAGAACAATTCGCAGTTTTCCCGGTTTATTTGGATTTAACACAGCAAAATGTGGTAAATACCATATTCTTGTCTTTTTTAATTGGAGTTCCTCTTTTGAAAGTTTTCGTAAGTATCCCTTAGTGACATAATCTTAAATTTTTTTGAAATACGCATCTTTCAGATTCGGATCTTTATCCATTATTCTCTCCAAATATTCAAGACGTTTCAATGCTGTATTCTTGCTTTCTGGAAGAGAATTCATTTCTGTTTTCCAAAGAAGTCCTGTTTCAAAACGATTTTCCATTATTCGTTGTGTAGTCCTATTTAATATTTCTAAAGCTTTGTTGTCATGTTTAGATCTTGAACATTCATTGTTTATTTTGACATCAAAACTTTCTGTACTAAAATAATCTTTTACTAATTTATAAAAATCGTCCTATACATCTTTATTATCAACGAAAAAATTATAGTTATCCCTCCGACCACAAAAAAACGGTACATTTCCGCTCAGTACCCACCCGAGTTATGTTTTGGCGGCAACAGGAGCATTTGGTACTAATTTCGAAGAGATAATTAATGAAGGATTATCTTGACCAATGAGAATTGTGGGTCGAGCTAAGTGCATATCTTTAATATCTACATTTTGTAAATGTTTCCATTTTTTAAAATTCTTCATTTTAATTGTTTGTTTTGGTAATGTTAAACATTCCATTGTTCTAATATTGTTCAAATCAAATAATTTATCATTTAATACTGGTGATATTTGACAAGAAACTTTTTTGGACTCTTTTTCATGATTAATACTTGAATTTAAACCTTTGTGGGAAAATGGAATCTTTTCGCCTTGTAAACCAAGAGTTTTACATATTGAATTTTCTATTATTGTTACTGTTGAACCGCTGTCTAACATAGCAAACGTAGAAATACTTCCTTTAGGTCCAGGTAAAACCACAGGAAGAATTTGTAAAAAAATTTCGTTGCCAGTAATTTCTTTAGTGTGTCACATTTTTTATTTCCTTTGTAATTTTCAGTAGCGATTTACTTTCAGAATAATAATAATAATAATAATAATAATAATAATAATAATAATAATAATAATAATAGCAATTTATTTATCGACATGTGTACATGTATTGAATACGTCAAACAATATTATAAAATTTATATATTACATACATTGGTATAGAATATTAATAAATAATAGGAGATGTTTTTAGCATTGAGCCCGATCAGTATTGTCTGTAAAAAAATCATTTAGTGTGTAGTAGCTTTTCCCTATAAGATAGTTTTTAAAAAGTTTTTTAAATTTAATTTTATTGCATTCTACCTTTATTATGGTGGGTAGTTTATTGAAAACCTTTATCCCTTTAACATCCGGTAAAGAATTTAGAGAATTATGTTTTATATTCGGTATATAAAATAGCTGTTCTTGTCTAGTATTACAAGTGTGAATACTGGAACTAAGTTTGAAATTATTTTTGTTGATAAAAATGTATAAACAAACTTCAAATATATAAAGAGATACTAATGTAAGAATTTTAAATTTTTAAAAAAGAAGTCTACAAGAGTCAATGCGGGGGACACCAGCTATGGTTTTAATAATTCGTTTTTGGATGATGAACACACTACATGCTGACGATGACGCTCCCCAAAAGCAGATAGCGTAACGTAATATTGATTCTACTTGGGCATAGTACAGTGTAATGAGTTGTTGTTTCGTAAGAATACTACCTAAGTGCCAAAACTGGTAACATATAGGACCGAGTTTTGAAACAAGTTTATCAGTATGATTTTTACCATTTAAATTTTCATCGGAAATATAACCGAGAAAGTTACCATTATTAGATCTTTTAATTTGATTCTCATTAATTTCGAAAATCATATTTAATTTTTCTCTACATTGAGGAATATGAAATCGTAGATAATGAGTTTTTGATAAATTCAAATAAAGATCATTACCACAAAACCAACTTGATACAGCGTTCAGGCAGTTCTCACACTTTTGTTGCAACAATACATTATCAGCATCAGAAACAATTATGGAAGTATCGTTCGCATATAGAGTTATATGACATTCATCTCCAAAAACTGACGTTATGTCGTTGATATATATATATATATATATATATATATATATATATATATATATATATATATATATATATATATATATATATATATAATAAATAACACAGGTGACAGGACACATTCTTGTGGTACACCTATGTCATTTACTATAATAGTAGAATTAATATTTTTAATAGTGTTATTTTCATAGCAATTAATAGAAACAAATTGTCGGCGATTTTCAACAAAAGACCTGATCCATTCTAGGGGTACACCTCTAATTCCATAAGAATAAAGTTTGGTAAGTAGCTTTGAGTGACGAACGCAATCGAAAGCTTTGGACAAATCGCAAAAGATACTGATTGGATGTTCACCTACATCCATTTTATCTGCAATATACTGCACTGATTTGTGAATTGCATCTAGTGTAGTTTTGTTGGACCTAAAACCAAACTGGGCTTGATTTATAATGTTATGTTTATCCAAAAAAGAATCTAGACGATTTAAAAATGCATATTCAAACACCTTGGAAAAAACAGATGTCAGAGATATTGGTCTGTAATTATTTAAGTCAAACTTATCATTTTTCTTATATATTGGAACGGTTTTATTTACTTAAGTTCTTCGGGAAAGATTCCAGATTTAAGTGATAGGTTGACTAAAAATAGAACTGGTTTCACAATAATATGAAATATTAATTTTAAAAGAAAATTGGGAATGTCATCAGGGCCAGTAGATTGTTTATTTATCAATTTAAGATCTATTAATTTAATAAGTTCGTCTTCAGTATAGGGATGCAGAAAAAAACTGTTAGGTTGCATCAATGCTGTTGCTGTTGAGGTATATGATTGCCCATGTTTGGGTAGTTGGTTTATAATATTTACTGGAGCATATCTAAAAAAAGAGTTAAAATTATTTGCAATTTCAAAAGGATCATATAATTTCATTTCTTTTTTTTATTGAAATATTTGTTTCAAGTGAGTTGTTGTTCGTATTGCCCTTTATAACTTGCCAAATACTTTTTGTTACATTGCTAGAAGTCTCTCTTAGTTTCTCTAATTAATCGGAGGTGCTTCTTCTTTTCCTCTCGGTAAAGCTCCTTCCACTGATTATTAGATTTTTGTAACTGAAATAAATCATGTAGTTTTTTACTAGAATTTACTAGATTGCAAATAATCATTATGTAAAACTGGATGATGAAAATATTTGCATCCAGATTTGTCGCAAACTTTTTTGTTTTGACATTCACCTATAGAGTGGTTCATTTTTAGGCATGAAAAACATAACTTTTTTTCTTTTACTATCATCCATTTGTTTTCAATATTTTCCTCATTAAATAATTTACAATTTTGAATTATATGTGACGTTTTATCACAAGTGACATTTCCTTTGAAAATTATTGTTTTTCGTTGCATAAATTGTTTGTTTGAATTTTGATTGATGTCTGTCAGATTTTGACAAATCTCTTTTTGTGTCAAATTTCGGAGTGTTTACCATTTTAGCACGTTCCGCAATATTATTTATACATTCGGAAAACTCTATTAATGTTGTAAATCCAGACGGTTGACACATTAATTGTTTTCCACATTTTAATTTCAGAGTACTGGGCAGTTTATCAATGAGTTCGTCTAGTAACTGTGGATTTGTAATATATGGTTCGCATTTCAACATTTGTGCAAGTATTCTTACGACACTAGCAAAATCTATCAAACTGTCAAAACTGCCTTCTTTTGGCGGCGGTGTCTGCTTGGCTTCATCAGTCAGACTTTTGATAATAAACTTGGTCTGACCAAATCTACGTTCTAGAGCTGATATAATGGTCTCAAAATTGTTTGGAACTAACAACATTGACTCTACATAGGCTCTAGCTTTTCCCTTTAAACATTTATCTATTCGTTCAATATTATCTTCATTGTTGTAGCCGCACATTTCTGTGTACCGCCGTAATTTGGAAATAAAACGTGGCCATTCCGTGGGATCCCCGCTAAACTGAGACAGATCCCTATAACTACTAGACTGTCTGGCTAGCAGATAATCTATTTTTTCTTTCCTACTTGAAGCATGACAATGTTGACTTCACTGTCACTGACATCTGCTTCAATGTTATTTATATTGGTTTTGTTTTCAAGCCAATCCCTAACCTTATGCCTACATGATGTGTTTGAAATAAGGCTTATTTCATCTTTACCTTCTACGCTATCATCCACTATCTCGGCTTCTGTCAGTTCTAATTGTAATTTAATTAAAGCCCTTTGTCTCTCAATGTCTTGTTTTTCCAGTGCAGCTATTTGTTCTGCAGCTTTTAATCTTGCCTCGAGTACCTTTCTTTTATATAAGGTAGAACAAGTTGACTTACCTGTTCTGCTTCGTATGTTACCGTTTACTATTGCTTGTTCCTCACTATTGTTGCTGTCGCCGCAGCGCACCTGGACAGGCTTGTCGTGAAGCTGGCTGTCTCGCCTATCTCTCAGGCAACAGGTCCACGCTATTGTTGCAGACGTCGCAGAGCACCTCCTGGACAGGCTCGTCGTGAAGCTGGCTGCCTCGCCTATCTCTCAGGTCCGCAGGGGATATACTTTGAAAAATTTAGAGCTGCACTTTTTTTTTCAAGGATAATCGGTGGGGGGGGGGTGTTTTTTTAGTTAAATATCGAATACCCGTACATTAAAACTTTTTTTCATAGAATAAGCAGTTGCAGGTTTAATGCCTGTTTATGTAAAGATATAAATCAAAATTAATTTGATTAAAATTATTTGACCACATTATTTACCTACCATACAAAAGAATAGGTACATTTAAGTCGCAACAAAGGCAGAAAGCTTAAAACTGCAAGACAACTATAATACCTACATGTGTTGCGCGTTAATAATTAAAAATATATTTTGTAATTCTTGTTTCATATACACATTTGTATAATAAATAATATAGAGAGAAGTGAATGCCACTGTAAAATTTTAATTTAGAGATGCATTTTTCAAATTCAGAACTGCAGAAACAAGCCAGAGCTGCACCAAATTATATCCCCTGCAGGTCCGTGTCACTACCACATTTCCTCCCACCTTCAACTTGTGTTTTCTGGCCACTCTTCAGCTGCGTTGATGAAACCCCATATCTTGACGGCGGTTTTCCAAAATTGTTTCTCGTACTTTTCCTTCCATCACCATTTTTTCCACGAACAGACATTTCCGGCACTGTTTTCACTGCTATCACAATATTTATATACTGTATTCTGTAGGCTCGAAGGACCAATGTTATCGCGTGCACAGCAATAAGTTAAATCATTGAAATTTTGTAACACATTTATTTTCTGTAGATTTTTTCGTTACTATTTACATAACTGTCATTATTATGTATTTTTTCAACGCTTGCTGTCGTTGTGTCGTGAACAGTTGTTATTGCAAAATGTTTGGTAAAATTGAAAGTGGTCTGATTTGAACGGTTTTTCGGATTGGCAGCATTTTGAAAATACATGAAACCAGCGATTTCCATAATGAAAATGTAAAATCATGGGTGCAATTTTGACCATATGTCAAAACTAAGACTATTGTAAATCATATGCAACTGAGACTATTAGAGTCAGAAAATAAGAATTAGTGTGATGTATTAGAAAAAATTATTGCCGTTATGAAGTTTTTATCACGACAATGTCTGGCTTTTCGAAGTTCTTAAGCATGATAACGGCAATTTTCTAAAAGAAATAAAAATTATAGCTTCTTTTGATTCAGTCATGCGGGAACATATTCGCAGATATGAA